>JAODAL010023624.1:0-62297 GCA_025379985.1 Phyllomedusa bahiana
CTTGGGAAAAGGAAACCCCCCTTTAATTTTTTGGGAAAATTAAAAATTTTTAAAAAAAATAAAAAACCCCCAAAAAATTTTTTTAGAAATAAACATTAAAGATATAAACTCCATTCCAAAAACCGGCAAACATTAACCCTTTTCTTTTTAAAAATGGGGGTTATTACTCCCATTTTTTAAATTTTAAAAAATGTTGCCCCAAAAAAACTTTCCTTCCCCCTCCTAATTTTTGACCCCGGGAAAATTCCCGGGGGGTTTTTGAAAAAACAACATTTGCCTCTTTAATTTTTGGGTAAAGGGTTTATAAAAGAGGGGGAGAAGCTGGGGGTCTGTTTATATATAGGGTTATATGATAAGGAGAGGGGCCGGGACTGGGGATATATAGGGTTTAAAAAGAAAAGAGGAGAGAACTGAGCTCTGTGAATACAGGGTTAAATGAATAGGGGGAAGGGAAACGGGGCTCTGAATCAAGGGTTTTTATTATGAAGAGGAGCGAGCTCGTTGGGAAAATAGGTTAATGATAGAGGTTTGAGAAACTGGGCTCTGTTTAAATATAGGGTTTTTAAAAAATAAGAGAGGAATAGGGTCTGAAATAAAAAGGGTTAAATTAAAGAGGATGGAAACTTAGCCTGAAAAAAGGGTTTTAGGAAACTGGGGTTTTATATAATAAATAAAAAAAGGGGGGGTGGGGGGGGGGGTTTGGGGGGGGGGGGGGGGGGTAAAAGGATGCGTAGCTTTTGGAAAAAAAAGGGAAAAAATGAAGAAGGGGGAGGACTTTACCCCGTTATTTCTGTAAAAAAGGTTATATTATAGAGGGGAGAAGCGACTCTGTGATATAAGGGGTAAAAGGATAAAAAAGAGAAGGGGGAAACTGAGCCCTTGATAAAAATAGGGTTTTTAGGATAAGGAGAGAAACTTGGGTCTGTGGGGAAAAATAGGGGTTTAATTTATATTGGAGAGAAGCTGAGCCCTGTGAAATATAGGGTTAAATGGGTAGAGGAGAGGAGCTGACTCTTAAATAATGGTTATATAAAAAAGGAGAGGGGCTTTAGCCCCTGATATATAGGGGTTTATAAAAGGAGAGAACTGGGCTCTGTGATATATAGGGGTTTTTATTATAGAGGACTGGTCTTGATAAATAGGGATATAGATAGAAGGAAGGGGGCTTGGGTCTGTGATATGTAAAAAGGGTTATATGAAAAAAGGAGAGAAGCTGACCTGTTAAAATAGGGTAAAAGGGTAATTAAAAGAGAAAACGAGCTCCTTTATATAAAAGGGTTTTAGGAAAAGAGGAGAGAAGCTGACTCTGTTATATAAAAAGGGGTTTTTTAAGAAAAGAAGAAACTGAGCTCTTTGGGTATATAGGGGTTTTATGAAAGAGAAGCTGAGCTCTGTGAATATAGGGTTTTAAAGAAAGAGGGGAAAACTGAGTCCTGTGATTTTAAAAAGGGGGTTTAAAAGGGTAGAGGGGGAGAACTGAGCTCTGGTTTTATAGGGTTATATGATAGAGGGAAGAACTGAGCTCTGTGATATTAGGGGGAAAAAGGAAAAGAGGGGAAAAAGCTGAGCTCTGTGATAAATGGTTAAAATGATAAGGAAGAAGCTGAGCCCCTGTGATATATAGGGGTTTTTGATAAGGCGAAACTGAGGGTCGTGATATATAGAATTTTAAAATGATAGAGGAAGAAGCTGAGCTCTTGGGGAAAAATAAAGGGTTTAAAAGGATAATAGAGAGAAGCTTTAGCTCCTTGAAAATAAAGGGTTTAATGGATAGAGGAGAAAAGCGAGCTTTTGTGATATAAGGGTTTTTATGGGTTTGAGGAGAAAAACGACCCCCTGGATTTTAGGTTTTATGGGAAAAGGAGAGAAGCTGGGGCTCTGTGAAAAAAGGGTTTATATGAAGAGAAGCTGAGCTCGTTATATATAGGGTAATTTGGATAAGGGTGAGGAAGCTTAGCTCTTGATATATAGGGTTATATGATAGAGGGAGAGAAGCGAGCTCTGGATAATTTGGGGTTTTTTGATAGAGGAGAGGAAGCGAGCCCTTGAAATTTTTAGGGATATATTATAAGGAGAAAAACGAGCCCCCTTTATTAAAAGGATTTTTAGGTTAAAAGGGGGAGAAGCTGAGCCTGTGATTTTATAGGGGGATATGATAGAGGCGAGAAGCTAGCTCTGTGGGTATATAGGGTTTTTATGATAAGGAAGGGAAGCGAGCTCCCGTGAATATATGGTTTTTATATAGGGAGAGAACTAGCTCTGTGATATATAGGAAATAAATTTAAACAGGAAAGGGGCGAGGGTCTGTGATATATAGGGTTTTTATGAAAAGAAGGGGAAAAACTAGGCCCCTTTTGGGTATTAGAGATATATGAAGAGGGAAAAAGCTTTTCTGCCGAAAACCCTGTGAAAAATTTCCCTTTTCAAATTTTTTCGTTTCAAAAACCAAAAACCATTAAAAAACGAAATGAAAACCTTTGCCCCTGGGGAAAAGCCCTAAAAATGGGCCCCCTAGGATTTTCAATTAGGGGGGTTTCCCATTCCCTTTCCCGACACCGGTGCTTCTTGCAGTTATCCAATTTAGATTTCAGTGCTTTCTATAGCCATAAAGAGCAAAAGCTTAACAAGTTGTAACACAAGGTTATCAACAATATGTAAAGCCAAATCTCTCCGAAAGACCACATCTTTAAAAAGAATACCCTCATCTTATCCTGATTTTAATGTGACAGATTTCTAATTCCCTTACATTCTATACTGTACATATAAGCCCCCGTCTTTAAGAGTCCCACCTCTCTAAAGACATGTTTATTGCAGTTTTGAGTGGTTTCTTATACCCTTATGCTTCTTATAGCTGTGTGTGAATTTTGGCAAAGGTCTCCAAAAGGATAAATATTTTCATCATCTTTTTATCATGGTAATGATAGTCTATTGTCTCCTAATGATGCTTCTGTTTGCCATCATAGTGGTTGGACTATGAAATAACATTTCCACTGCACACCAATGAATATAAGGGTATGTTACGTGGCTTAAATTGCCACGTATTTCGGTGCGTATTTCACCATGCATTGCGTTTTATAGCCGTTGAAATGCGCTCCGCAATTGCGGTAATTCATAGCTCTCATAGCAAGCTATGGATTATGCTTAGTCTCCCCGCATACAATACGATCGTATTGTATGCACGGGGGGAGAATTGACACGTCAATGGGGTCGGGCGGCTCCCGGCCCCCCGTGGTTTGGAATTAAGCACGTGGTTCCAAAACACCCAGAGTATTGTGGCGTGTACTATATGCGCGACAATAAACCGTGTGAACATACCCTTCGAACGAGGTCCCGACTCATCCATAGACCATCAATGGAACATACATGCTGCTACTCCATTCAAAGGCTATGGGACTGCCAAAGAGAGCCTGAGTACAGAACTGTGCTGTGTACATCAGCCTCAGACTACCTAATACTGATCTTTTCAAATGGGGACCCGTGATCCCATTCTTGTGATTACAAGGTAGAGGATAATGTTTTCGCACCCAACTCCATTAACAAACCCTTTGAATCCAATCAATCCAGATAAACATACAGAAATACATTCAAAAGAATCTTTCCGTTTTGCAACATACTAATAAAATAACTATTTTAAACTTACTTAGAAATACCAGACTGATTGTCCGTAGGGACAATGAGCAGGAAGGTAGGGACACTTCAGAAAAAGCTCTCTGGGAAAACTATGCAAATAAATTGTCAAGCACAAGAAAACTTCATTACATTAGTTTTTCCCTGTACTGGTTAATATATACAGAACAGACAGTATGAATTTATGTATTAAAGTGAAAAGAAAAGAGGTATTTGCATATTTTTGGGATTATCCAGCACAAATTTACATGGATTTACATCAGTTAAAAAACAAGAAAATGCTTGCGTTTGCTTCATTAGTCATCTAATATTTGTGTTCTATAGCACTTAAAAGGAATTATTGGTTGATTGGGATTGTGAGCCAAAGTTGAGTGATAACGTCAGAATTTCATGTGTCGCACTTTACAGTAGAGGATAAGGAGTTCTGAAGATTTGTGGGTTAACCAGGTATAAGGTGACTTATAAAGCTTGGTCACTAAAGCACCTAATATATAAGTATAGCGCACCACTTAGTCATTTTGTACTTGCCATGGTCTCTGTACCAAAGCACTTTAACACTGAGCTCTACTAATCAAGGAAGGGGTTCAATACTTAAAGGGGTTTTGCCAGGACCTGCCTTATCTGCTAAGAAGCAAATGTAAACAAGCCAGGGAGCTGAGAGAGAGAGAAGACATGACAGACCAGAGCACAGAGCGCAATGCATAAGGGATCGTGTGAAGTCAAGTTCAGCTCAAAAAATCAAACTACAACTAGTGGGATATCTGTATACAAAAAACAACATATTTCTACCCGGTGCCTAGAAAGTTTCTTCTGCAGACTCATTCTCATCAGATAAGTAAGCTTACTCTGCGCAAGCCCGGGCCAGCAGTCTCTGTCAGGGTCGTATCTAATAGAAGCATTGAAGTAACTAAGTGGTAGAACAGGAAAAGGGCTGTATTCTCTCAGGCTGCAATTCTTTGTAATCAACATGATATATTTTGAAAAGTGATTAAATACCCATTATGGAGGATCCCACGTCAACATAACATCGTGGCAAAACCCCTTTAACAACAGGTTCAATATCTGGCTGAGAGATATATATGCTTAGGGTCTAGAACTTTGCAGAAAACTACTAGGGTCTGTCTACGTTTTTCCAGTTGTTTTTTGACACGGATTTGGTATTCGAAAACCATCAAAAACCAACTGTAAAACCATCCCTATAGATCTTAATAGGAAATACAAGTTGTACTCGACACAGCTCGGATTTCCTGAGATTGGATTTTTAAAACCACAATTTTTGTACAATACTTGGTTCATGTTCAATAATCCATCATAGTTCACTAGGAAAACTGTGTAAAATTTACTATAGAAGTCTAAGGGGAGGCTGAAAAACGATCAGAAAACCTTGTGTGTTTTTTGGTGAGGATTTTGGCGCACTTTTAGAGTTTGGTTTTTCAAGCTCTGTGTAGATTTATACAGAATAGGCAGCTCTATATCTACAGTATGTATATCTATAAATATATATGCACACTTTTAAATATATGTACAGTTATGAAAATAAGTATTTGATTGGCTGTAATTTTTATTGTAGGTACACTTCAACTGAGAGAGCTTGACTAACCAAAAGGTACATTTGCTATGAGGACTAAAAAGCAGGACTTTATCTGTAATCTTGTTAGAGACAATTTTCTGCACTGTCAGAGTATGGCCCCTAAGGTTGAATTGTGCTAACACTAGCATGAGAACTACCCACAGCCTGCGGGGTGGGGAGGGGGGGGGGGGGGGGAGGAGACAGAGTAAGTGAAAAACTGCTTAAACTCAGTGAAACAGCGTGGTGAGAAAATCCCTTTAAGCTTTTTTTTTAGTGTTTTAATAAAGGGATATTAGAACATTATTTTGTGTATCTCTTTTGGAAATTGTCTGAACCAATGACTAACTTTTTAAGACTAATGTTATAGTTACAAAGTATGGTTGGCAAGGGACATGTGTCCATCAAGTTCAGTCAATGGTGGGAAAAGATGTGGATGAAGGGAGGGGTAAAAGGAATTTTTAAACTTTGTATCCTTCTACAGATTAAGACTTTTTAACCCATAAAGCAAGAATCAATCTGCCCTACATGAATATTCTACTTCTGATCCCAAAATTGACACCTGACTGGATCCAGATTTTTTATATGGCTACATAAGTATTAATATTATGTATGAATACTTAATATATTTATAATATATTAAAGGGAACCTGTCACATACGTTATGCCCCCCTTGCTGAGGACAGCAAAAGCCTATGTCAGCAGCATCTTACAGAATATGGGGCACAGTGCTGGAAACAGCATGTCTGTCACTGGCTTGTTCTGTCCTCAGCAAGGGGGGTGGGGCAATAATCTATTTGACAGTTCCTTTAAGTGTAAGACATTAAACATAAGCCTTTCATGGCACCCATTAAAATATTTATATAAATTAATCATGTCTCCCCGTAGCCATCTTTTCTCAAGACTGAATAGGTTTAAAGGAGTTTTATCGTTTGAACTGTTGATGCTCTTCAGCTAATTCTCTTAGATTGAATTTGAAATCCAGGGGCGAGTCTCTTCTCTCAGCAGGCGTGTCTCTCCTCTCAGCAGGCATGTCTCTCCTTTCAGCAGGCATGTCTCTCCTCTCAGCAGGGGTGTCTCTCCTCTCAGCAGGCTTGTCCTCCTCTCAGCAGGCGTGTCTCTCCTCTCAGCAGGCAAGTCTCTCCTCTCAGCAGGCGTGACTCTCCTGCCAGGAGCCGTGTCTCTTCTCCCAGGGGCGAGTCTCTCCTCTCAGCAGGCGTGTCTCTTCTCTCAGCAGGCGTGTCTCTCCTCACTGAAGACCTGTGACATCATTATTCTGAGTTAGGCAGTAGAAGCTGAAGGATGTCTGGTCAGAATAGATCTGCAGCCTCCTGCATGCTTCTTATGTCTGCAGAGCTTCAGGCTCCCCAAGCTCCTTGCTGTGCTATATGCAGTTATACACACAGCCTGAACTGATGAGACATGTGAGGAGTGTACACTGCCCCCCCACTTCCCCTCTGTTATCAGGCTTCAGTGTGTGTTACTGTTTTATATGGAGGAATACACACTCCCCTCCCCCTCCTCCTCTCCCCCTGGAGACTCTGTGTTATATGAGGGGATCTGTGACTTAAGCAGCCAGTAATCGCCCAGATCATTAACCCTAGAGCTGGGAGATGTGTTTATCGATTTTAACAGCTCAGAGGGGAGAAAACACAGAGTGTGCAGGCAGCCAATCACAGTGCAGGGGGCGTGGCTAGGGCATTTCCTGTCTGGAGGCATATCCCAACAGGCCTAATGAAATGTCATCCAGCCAATCACAGTGCAGAGGGCATGTCTAGGGGGGCGGGACACATCCAGGGGGCGTGTCCGACCAGCAACAGCAGAAATAAAACACAGATTTACAGAAAAGCTCATATCTGCTAAACCAAGTGACTGAGGTAATGCAACCCAATTACAAAAGTGCTTATTTTTACTGTCCTCGTAATCTGAGACATGATCTTTATAGCGATACAACCCCTTTAATATTTTGAACCTTTCCTCATAACTAAGATGCTCCATTCCCTTTATTAGTTTGGTTGCTTGTCTTTGTACTTTCTCTAACTTTGAAACTGCTGCACCTTATAGAATAAGGGACACAGTGCTGGAAACAGCACGTCTGACACTAGCTTGTACTGTCATCAGCAAAGGCAGCATAACCTATGTGACAGGTTCCCTTTAAACATTTAGGCAAATGTAAATAAAGACTATTACCAAATACATTGCTGTTCTGATTTTGCTTTATTTAGGAGATAAAGGAGATTTTATCTGCTGTTTGTGTATACAAGTTTCTCTTAGATTACCAACCACCTTGCTCTGCTCTCATAACTCCAAGCTGCCTGTCCGACCATGATGAGTCACTACCTGCTGAGTGTTATCAGTAGCATAGGAGCTTGTTTATTTATGTTACGCACAACTGTGTTTTTTGTCACTGTTTTTGCAAAAAGCGCGGTCAGTTTTCGTTGTTTTTTGCCGTCAGCCCACTCAATTGAATGTACGGGAAACCAACGGCAAAACGCAAACTGCTGGCAGATTTTACAACATGTTCCTAAAACCGACAGTGCCTTAAAACGAGCTGAAAAAACAGTGTAGAATCCAGGTTGTTTTATCTATTAAAGTCTATGGATTTGATAAACGGTCTGATTTTCAGCAGTTTCAAAATACTAAAACCGACGAAAAACCATTTTTGTGTGCTGCGTGGACTTAGCCTTAAAGCCCTGTAGCCTTGAACACTTCAGTTTACAAACCTCCATATAATAACAGACGTACACTCACCGGCCACTTTATTAGGTACACCATGCTAGTATTGGGTTGGACCCCCTTTTGCCTTCAAACTCCCTCAATTCTTCTTGCATAGATTCCACAAGGTGTTGCAAACGATGCTCAATTGGTACCAAGGGGCCCAAAGAGTGCCAAGAAAATATTCCCCACTACATAAACACCACCACCACCAGCCTGAACCGTTGATACAAGGCAGGATGGATCCATGCTTTCATGTTGTTGACGCCAAATTCTGACCCTAACCATCCGAATGTCGCAGCAGAAATCGAGACTCATCAACCAGGGAAAACGTTTTTCCAATCTTCTACTGTCCAATTTCGATGAGCTTGGCAAATTGGAGCCTCATTTTTTCCTGTTCTTTGCTGAAAGGAGTGGCAACCCCGGTGTGGTCTTCTGCTGCTGTAGCCCATCTGCCTCAAAGTTTCGCCATACGTGCGTTCAGAGATGCTCTTCTGCCCACCTTGGTTGTAACGGGTGGCTATTTGAGTCACTGTTGCCTTTCTATCAGCTCGAACCAGTCTGCCCATTCTCCTTGACCTCTGGCCCTCAACAAAGGCATTTCCGCCCACAGGACTGCCGCTCACTGATGTTTTTTCTTTTTCGGACCATTCTCTGTAAACCCAAAGATGGTTTTTGCGTGAAAATCCCCGGAGATCAGCATTTTCTGAAATACTCAGACCAGCCCCCTGGGACCAACAACCATGCCCACGTTCAAAGGCACTCAAATCACCTTTCTTTTCCCCCTACTGATATTCGGTTTGAACTGCAGGAGATTGTCTGACCATGTCTACAGCCTAAATGCACTAGAGTTGCCGCCATGTGAAATTGGCTGATTAGAAATTAAGTGTTAACGAGCAGTTGGACAGGTGTACCTAATAAAGTGGCCGGTGAGTGTATATGCAACTGATGTATATTCTTATATGGTCTTTCAGAACTATTGGATACAGCTTGATACAATACAAATGCACTTGTTTCGAATGAGCCTACGTGTTGTTGTTGATTAAGTTCACTGCTGGAGTCTGAGGGAACCCAGGTCTTGAGGCTCTTTATTGCAAACATTGATTTGAATGAGTGGTCGGACTCTGTTGTTTTACTAAGATATCAATAGGACAGGCCATAAATATCTGATAGGTGCAGGTCCCTAAAAGTCCCTTTTGATATGCCATAAATGTCTGAGATGGAAACACCACTTTAACATTTCTACTTTTTATAAATTCTCCAACATGAAGCACTGTGATTCACAGTTAATCCAGAATCTGACAAATAAATGAAAGCATTTTTTTTATTGATTTAAAGGGGTTTTCTTGCTACAAAGATCATATCTCTAATGATGGGGACAGTAAAAATAAGCACTTTTGCAATTGGTTTGCATTACCTAAGCCATTTAGTATAGCAGCTATGAGCTAATCTATGTGTTCTACACCTAAAACTGAAGCTTGAGGCCCGGCCACGTCCACTTTTCTGTGATTGGCTGACTGATATTTCATTCAGCCTGTTCTGACATGCCCCCTGGATGGGACATGCCCCTTGTTCTGTGATTGGCTGAATAAAAGTGAAACTAGATGCCTCAGTGTTCTGTGATGGTTGTGTCTACAATAAAGGCTGTTTGAGATCCTCTATGCTCATCTCTCAGCCCTGTGTGAAAGATCTGGGCAATTACTGAGTCTCTAGCTGCTAGATTCACTCTCTCCCCCCATATAACACAGCTTTATACAGTCAGTTCCCCCTCGACCTCCTGCTTGATAACAGAGGGGATTCCTCACATTTGTTTCATCAGTTCAGGCAGTATGTATAACTGCTTACACCAAAGGAGCTTGTGAAGGGAGATGACAGCTCTGCAGGAGGTCTGCAGAGCTGTGACATCCTCTCCCTTCCACTGCTCACACAGAATGATGATGTCACCACTCAGTGAGAAGAGACATTCCTGCTGTGAGGAGAGACACGCCCCTGGATTTGAAGCTGTAACAAACAGAAACAGCTCAAGTCTGCAAAAGCTTGTGATGAGAAAATCCCTTTAAGTTCTAGACATTGTGTTATCTTTCTGTTTTTTTTTTTTTTGTTTTTTTGCATATAGCAAGGGCTTTTCAAGGCTACTTTGTAAATTACAATATTGTGTAATAAAGGCTTGTGGAAAAGAGCCGGCAAAATCTATTGGATATAGTAATCCTCAATTCCCATGTGACTCACATTTTTACATGAAAAATACCCAATAAGATGGAAAAGACAATTCAATCCTCACACACAGACATGATACTCATTCTCCCCAATGAGATACATCACCCTTTGTAAGTCCCCCTTGCCTCTCACCCTGCCAGCCAGCAAGTTCTAACCTACACTGATGAGGAGCAAACACCCCGAAACAGCTGTCTGTAGATGAACTTCACTGTCTTGGCTACAGTCCCTTTTAAATTGCAAAGCTCTTGTGAGCCACATGTGAATTGAGGATTACTGCATTCAATAGCTGGCACTGGCGAGCTCTTCAGCTCTTTCCCATAAGCCTTTGTTTATATGAAAAATAACCCATGAAGTAGAAAAGGCGATTAAATCCTCACACACCTATAAGGTGCTCATTTCTCCACAATGCGATACATTACGCTTTCTAATATTGTATAACTTCCATGTATGTACTGACTAGGGATGTACTAGAGGTGGAGCCATGTTTGCCAATTGCTGATTTTCAAAGCTGCAGCCGGAAAATTCAAGATAGCAGCAGCTACTGCTACTTGCAGCAAAATTTTCTAAAGATAAATGCTAAAAAATAAGGATTATAAAAGTAGGAAAATAAAAGACAAGTTGTCTGTAAATAATTAAACACATCCTGAATATAATCATTTATTATCAGGTAAAAAAGAGACAAGGAGAAAAAGTCGGAATGTTAAAGTGGATACAAGTGGAAACTTTCTTTAAAATAATACACTCCAAAAAAGCCATCACCACAACCAAAATAATAAAAAATTATACATTTTATTAGATCAATTAAAACCAGATAAAAATAACTCCCTTTGACAAAGCTAACAGCAAAATGTATGTCAAGGTTTGCAGCCCTGTCCATTGATCTATTGCAGGCTCAGTATTTCCCCTCGGTTTATGATATTGTGTGTATCACTTTTTTACATTATCATGTATGTTCCTGTATTTACATAGTTGTTTATATATTTGTTAATTATGTATAGTGATATATGATTGGATGATGGATTAGGTGTTGATATATTTTCTGTATATAGGTGGGGTTATTTTTATCTGTTTTTAATTGATCTAATAAAATTTATAATTTTTTATTATTTTGGTTGTGGTGATGGCTTTTTTGGAGTGTATTGGTATATTTATACCATCACCAGTATTAGTACTTTAGATATATTGCCAATTTTTTCATATAGGTGTTGTCTTGTTTCTTTAAAATAAGTCTACAAGGAAATGCATTCAATGAAAGGTTAGATCAGTTTGTTTCAGATTTCCCTTTTTTGCACAGGTTGAGTAAAGACTATACCTTTAAACAGAATACAAGGTGTAGAATTTTCAACTTCATCTTTTATTTAGTGCTTACTGTAAAATGTTTATGTTCTATGTGCAAGAGTATTACGGTCCCATGACAACGGAAAAAAAGAGTGTGTATTATACCGCACATGAGCAGACCAATAAAATATAAAGCTACATATATATTTTTTTCTGCCAGCTGCAGATACGGCATGAAAACGATTTCCATTTTGGTGAGACACTAGCTGCCTTTAGCAGTACTAGTAAGTATTTACATTTACAGAAATTAGCCCTGGATTCAGTGCTCAGTGTGCTTGTATTTGGCTTATTGGAGAATCGCTCTTACTACTATTATTATTATTATTATTATTATCATTATTGAACTGCTTTTTAAGCTTTTATACTATCACTGAATAATGTAAAATCAATACTATTTACTAGGTTATTAATTAATTCATAAATGATAAGTGATGGGCTCCACAAGATGTTTCAAAAAGGGTTGTCTTTTTCATGACTATTGACCCCCCAGTTGCATTATGGGCCCACTATGTCAGAACCTGAGTGTAACGTCTCGTGCGGCGGTCCGACTCCCAGACCGCAGACACGTCCGTTACCCGGCTGCTGTTCGCTCCCAGCTTCTGCCTGTCCCGTACTCACCTGCTCCCGTCCTGCTTCCTCCTTAGCAGGTGCACTCCTCTGCATCTTCCTCTCCACTAGGGGCGCGCACGCCAATTACCTGGGTTTAAAGGGCGAGAGCGCAACAGGTAATTGTGCTCCTCCAATCCAATTCTTGCGGGAGCCTGTTAAAGATGCCATTTCCTGTTCCCCGCGGCCAGTTGTTGGTGTCCATTTCCTTGTGTTGGTTTTGTGCATACGTCTTGCAAACCTTCTCTGCTATTCTCGGCATCCGTTTTTGCTACCTGCTTTACCATCTCCTGCTTACATTGTTCCAGCCGTGCCTGAAAGTCCTCCAGTCCTGCCTCACTGTGTTCAAGCTTGTTTCTGTGCCTTTCACTTCGGCTGTCACCGCCAGGGCCTACGTCGTGGGTAGCAACCTGGGGGTTTCCCTGCAGCAAAGTCCTTCCCACTTTGCGGCGGGTGCCGGTGAAAACAAGGGGCCCCTTAGACTCTGCTCCTCGGCATAGGCTTCGCCAACTCCACGTGGTGACCAGTGTATCCACCATCCTCTCCACCATGCAGCGTGACACTGGGTTTGCTGTAGGCTCTTCTGCTACTTGGTGGAGCCAGTCTGACCATGAGTATATTCCCTACTTGCTTCTTGCCAGGATCACAGGTCTGAGGCAGTGTTGCTATAAACTATTTGCTTATTTTTTGTTAATCTAAATTTTTTTCTTATTCTAGGCTTCCAGTTGGGATATTTCTTAAAGTCTATGCGTACCATCACAACAATCATTTAAAAATGAAGGGTGATATCTACGAATTTGTCTTCGCCATTTTTTATACGCATATTGCTGGTTCCATAGATGTATGAATCGGCATTCGGCTAAACTTGGTGCAATGTGTGCCTGACGGTACATTTTAATGCTCAAAGTTTAAAGGGGTTGTCTCATCTCATAATTTCATAGGATGCATGAATGAAATAATGCTGCTTTGCTCTGCCACTTCTTGGTCAAGCTGTCTGTAATTAGCACATGAGCTCCGTGTATTCAGACTTTTCTGTTTATTATGTTTATTAGTCTAGATTAGATAAATTATCTTCTACTAGGACAGGAGAAGCTGATGAGCTAAAGTAAACAGCAGTAATTACTGGATTTTGTCTGAAAGATCAGATGACACACAAGCTCTCACTGCCCGCAGTTCTGTGCTGGCCATGGCCTGTGTGATGATGTCACTCCCTGCTATCAGATAGAACAAACAGCTGGGGAGAAGGAGTACACAGGTCGGTCACTTGGGAAACCAGACAGAGCTCAGAAGGTGATAAAATTACTTGTAGTTCCTCAACAAAAAAAAACAAAAAAAACAATGCAATATATTTGGAAAACGTCTTCATTTAGTGTTCCCTACATGTTGAAAGCTAATCTTTGTAGCGAGACAACCCCTTTAAGGCGCACCTGACATACAAAGTTTGGCGCATAACACTATCATTCATACCATTGTATTATACACTCCTCTATATTTCTTTAGAACTGGTGTGTTGGCACCAAGTTACAAAAATGGCGCATATGAATTCATAGATGTTGCCCTAAATAACTTGGAAATAGGTCTTTATATAAAATGTGCTAATTTTTATTTCATACAGCTCCTATTCATCTCCATAATAACAGACAAGAAACCAATGCATGATAAACTGATCCTGCAGTTAAACTTTCTCCCGTCCTTCCCCTATTTTTGGGAGCCAGGAAGCAGGAAGTTGGGACCAGGTGGAAGAATGTATTCTCTGGACATTCATTGGAAAACTATGATAGACCAGGGAGCCATCAGCTTCCGGCTCTGACAATCCTTCCTGTGTGCTGGAGGCCAGGCCTGTAACCTACATGAGTAAGCGGTGCAGGCAGCGTGATGTAATGATGTCATCACGCCACATGCATCGCTGTCTCTTCTAAGCTGCAAGCCTAAGACAGCTTGCCTTAGGCTTGCAACCTACAAGATACCAGGACACAAGCTAGAAGAGCTATATACCTACCTACCTACCTCCCATTCCCGTCTCCAAGATTTTTCACGTGCTACACCAGTCCTCTGGAACCTGCTACCCTGTTTGATCAGGCACAATTATAACCTTCATAGTTTTAAGCATGCCTTGAGAATAGATCGTCTTAGGCAGACCTACCACGATCCCTAGTTGCTAAGCCCCCCATTTTCTATCCCACACATTTGTCCCTTCCTGCACTTGGGCACTTACTGGCACTTATCTGTCTATATGTACTGTCAGGTTCATCCACTTTTTATGTAAAGCACCCCATATTTATATAACATGGCTGGACCATCATGTAAACCAAGCACATCCTTTGTCTCATCCCTATACCCTCATAGATTTTAAGCTCTTGCAAGCAGGGCCCTCCCACCCAGTCTACATTTTGGCATCCTATCCATGTATCTCAGGCTATTCCCTTTTTGGTATTGTAAGTATAGTCATCTATGCCAGTGTTGTCAGTATAGACACCATTTATATGCACCAGTTTGTATATGTACCATATTCTATTTCCATAAATATTGGTAGTTTTCATTAGTGCTTCATTATCTACATTGTGTTTTATGTAGTACTTTTCAATGATACTTTTTTATATATACCATTATGCCTTATCTTCAATGCTATAATGCCATATTCATTGCTATAGTGTTTTGTTTGGCATGGTTTCAGTATGTTTCATTGGTTTATTATCAGATATGGTAAGACAGCCATATATGACAATAACCGCTTTTGACTCACCCCATTCTCTCTTATGAATCTCACATATTGTAAGGAAAACACGTTGGAGTTTTATCTGGCTTTGTTTTACTTGCCTATCATTAGTGAAGTACTTTATATTTCTGTGGTGTTTATATTGGATTTTTTTACCAGTCCATTCTGAAGTACTGTGGATGTTACTTATTTCATTATTTTGATATATTAAGTTTTCAATGGTACTACGGTACTACAATGGTTCTACTGTATATAAGTGTTTTCTTACTTACTTATTTTTTTATTGACTTTTTGTGACATTTGCTTACCTATCCTGTTGATATTGGTTCCCATTTTTTTTGTAAAGGTATATAAGGGATCAGAAGGAGGTTCTGGTGTGGGGGAACCCTTTTCCGAGCGATAGCCCTGCCTACATAGAGTTTAGTGCATAGGGTATATTAGGGGAACATTTTGTTTTCTTAATTGTCTTAATAAAAGTTATATTTTAATAGGATTCACTTTGGTTCTGATTGTTGTTTTTTTTTGTCAAATCCTAATTTGAAGTATTAGTTGGTTATTCCCAGTCCACACATATGCAAAATTGGCTCTGTTTTATAGGACCTATAAATCTACCTACCTACATTATGGCACTATGGGTGGGGAATTTGTACAGAGGTGGGGCACAGGTAGGGAGTTGCTGTAAAAGTGAGGAGTCTAAGATATTTGTGAGGTAAATTCTGAAGAGAAGAGTTATGGCTGAAAGGAGCCATCTTGGCAGTCTGGATCGGTTGGAGAACAAAAGTAGAAAATAAACATTTTCAATCAGAGAAAACGTCTCCTGTGAGGACCTGAATTTAGTGTTTATTTTGCTTATGTGTTGGCTCAATGCTGTATTCACCATCATGTTATGGCAACCTGACCTTGTATTATGACCACTATGGCGACATTGTGGGTTATATAGGCACTTGTATAGTGGTAGCGTACACTTGTCCTTGATCGTAAAAGTGTGTCTGACCCTCACCTTGTGATTAGGGGTTTTTACTCTCTTGCTTGTGTTGATGACATTGTTTATTTTTGAAAGTGGCCACTTTATATGGGCTGGTGAAGGTTTTATGCTACAACTGCTTTTTGTCCTCGTCTGTAAGAGAGAGAGAAGAGGCGACTTCTAAGAACTCACCTGTGCAATTTTTTGTCGTATATTGTGGCAAAAAATTGTTCATCAGATGTATGAACAGGCGTACAGCCAAACTTGATGCAATGTGCCACTGGCACAGCACATTTTAATGAGCCTAAAGTTTGGTGCGAAACTGCCATACAAAGTTTGGCGCACAACACTCTAGGTATAACATTTTCATTCATACTATCATAGTATACACTACTCTATATCTATTTAGAACTGGTGTAAAGGCTCCAACTTACATAGATGTTGGCCAAAGAGAGAGACATGATGCACTATTTTTTTCCATGTGGAAAATTGATCTGTGGCACAGAATTTTGAACATGGATTTCACCAATTTTACTGTTGATGAGTAAAACCACCATGTAGAAGTGATGCTGTGTTGGATCTGATAATTTCTAACAAAGCTGAACTTGTTGGAGCGGTCACTGATTCTAAAAATCTAGGTAACAGCGACCACAATATAATTCATTTTAGTGTAAACTAGAAAAAAGAAACACAGAGCAGGAGGGCCAATTTCCTTTTATTGAGGGACGCAATACAGGACATAGACTGGGAGCAGCTATTAGCAAATAGTGATGTAGAAGCCAATTGGGAAAGCTTTAAATATACTCTAGGGGAACTTACAGTAAAAGATATTCCTATGGGTAACATAGGCAAAAGGGCAATAAATAATAAAAAAAGGGCATTTAAAAATATGTCAGAGGGGTCAGCATTAATATAAGTCAGAGGGCTCGGCACCAGCCTTTGAAAACTACAAAGAACCTAATAAAATCTGTAAAAAATTGATAAAAGAAACTATAATTCAAAATGAAAGGCAGGTGGCCAAGGACAGCAAGGCAAACCCCAAGAAATTCTTTAGGCATATAATTGCCCAAAAAGCCGAAGTCAGAGCAAGTAGGATCCTTAAATAACAGTAATGGGGAGCTGGTCACTGGGAACCAGGAGAAGGCAGATGTACTAAATAGGTTCTTCAGCTCAGTATATACTAACGATTAGAAAACAGTTGATGGGGAGTAGGCCCAGTGTAGGTATAGGTGGTGCCAGTACTGTTAATACATGATCTGCTATAATTGATTGACTCAGTTTAGAAATGCTCCAAGCCTAATAAGCTTACTGTGAACAAGGCTGCAGGCCCTGATAGCTTACACCCAAGAGTTCTTAAAGAGCTCAGCTCGGTTATCGGTGTGTCCCTGTATATGATATTTAGAGATTCTCTGGTGACTGGTATAATTCCAGGAGACTGTTGCAAAGCAAATGTAGTTCCCATCTTCAAAAAAGGCTCCAAGTCTTGCCCAGGTATTTACAGACTAGTGATCTTAACATCTGTTGTGGGAAAAATGTTTGAGGGGCTCATAAGGGGCTATATACAGGAATATGTGGAAGAATACAATATTATAAGTGATTGCCAGCATGGTTTTACTAAGGACAGAAGTTGTCAAACCAACCTGATCTGCTATTATGAAGAGATGAGTAGAAGTCTGGACAGCGGGGCGGCTGTGGATATTGTTTTTTTCAGACTTTGCAAAGGCATTTGATACTGCCCCTCATAAGCATTTGTTGGGTAAATTAGAATCCATTGGGTTAGAAATAACAGTGTGTAATTGGATTAAAAACTGGCTATTGGATCGTACTCAGAGAGTGGTGGTAAATGAATCCTACTCCGAGTGGTCCCCGGTTATGAGTGGTGTGCCACAGGGCTAAGTATTGGGTCCTCTTTTATTTACTGTATTTATTAATGATAAAGTGGAGGGGATCAATAGCATGGTTTCTATTTTTGAAGATGACACTAAGCCAGGGGCGTCGCTAGGCAGGTTTATTCGGGGCACAAGCCCCGAACAAAGCTGCCTGTGCCCCGAGTCTCAGACCGCCGGCTCCAGGCTGCGGGCCTGCAGCACCGACGTTCTATTGAGCTGTGTCTGTGCTCTGGACGCACACACAGCTCAGGATGGTTGTTAGGTGCAGGGAGGGAGAGACAGCGACTGCAGGAGATGACGGGAGCTGAGGAGGGAGGAGGGGCACCGGCTGCTCACACTGCCTGAGGCAGGAAGATCCGGGGCACAGCACAGTGTCCGGCAGAGAGAGGCTCCGCTCCCTGCTGTGATCTCGGCTCCGGAGCATCTCCTGCAGCTGCAGCGTCCTGCCCTGTCTATGGCTTCAGCAGCTCCCACAGGTACACACATCCCGGAGGTCTCCAGTGAGTGAGGAGCCTCCCTGCAGAGACCAGGACTCTGGTAGGAGTGAAGGAAGTGTAGGAGTGAAATTACATCTTCATGAATATAAACTGTACTGTGTGTGTGTCTGAGTGAGTGTGTCTGTGTGAGTGTGTCCCTGGCTCTGTCTGTGTCAGTGAGTGTGTGTGTCTGAGTGTGTGTGTGTGTAGGTGTGTCTGAGTGAGTGAGTGTATCGGAGTGAGTGAGTGTGTCTGAGTGAGTGTGTCTGAGTGAGTGAGTGTGTCTGAGTGAGTGTGTCTGAGTGAGTGTGTCTGAGTGAGTGTGTCTGAGTGTGTGTGTCTGAGTGTGTGTGTGTCTGAGTGAGTGTGTATCTGAGTGAGTGTGTCTGAGTGAGTGTGTGTGAGTGAGTGTGTGTGTCTCAGTGAGTGTGTGTGTCTGAGTGAGTGTATCTGAGTGAGTGTCTGATTGTGTGTGTCTGAGTGAGTGTATGTGTTTGAGTGTGTCTGAGTGTGTGTGTCTGAGTGTGTGTGTCTGAGTGTGTGTGTGTGTCTGAGTGAGTGTGTCTGAGTGTGTGTGTGTGTGTCTGAGTGTGTGTGTCTGAGTGTGTGTGTCTGAGTGTGTGTGTGTCTGAGTGTGTGTGTCTGAGTGTGTGTGTCTGAGTGAGTGTGTATCTGAGTGAGTGTGTCTGAGTGTGTGTGTGTGTGTCTGTGTGTGTGTCTCAGTGAGTGTGTGTGTCTCAGTGAGTGTGTGTGTCTGAGTGAGTGTGTCTGAGTGTGTGTGTGTCTGTGTGTGTGTCTCAGTGAGTGTGTGTCTGAGTGTGTGTGTCTCAGTGAGTGTGTGTGTCTCAGTGAGTGTGTGTGTCTGAGTGAGTGTGTGTGTCTGAGTGAGTGTATCTGAGTGAGTGTCTGATTGTGTGTGTCTGAGTGAGTGTATGTGTTTGAGTGTGTCTGAGTGTGTGTGTGTGTGTGTGTGTGTCTGAGTGTGTGTGTGTCTGAGTGTGTGTCTGAGTGTGTGTGTCTGAGTGTGTGTGTCTGTTTTTCTGAGTGTTTGTGTGTGTCTGAGTGTGTGAGTGTCTGAGTGTGTGAGTGTCTGAGTGTGTGAGTGTCTGAGTGTGTGTGTCAGAGTGTGTGTGTGTGTGTGTGAGTGTGTGTGTGAGTGTGTGTGTGAGAGTGTGTGTGAGTGTCTGAGTGTGTGAGTGTCTGAGTGTGTGAGTGTCTGAGTGTGTGTGTGTTTGAGTGTGTGTGTGTGTCTGTCTGAGTGTTTGTGTGTCTGAGTGTGTGTCTCAGAGTGTGTGTGTGTTTGAGTGTGTGTGTGTTTGAGTGTGTGTGTGTTTGAGTGTGTGTGTGTTTGAGTGTGTGTGAGTGGGTGTGTCAGAGTGTGTGTGTCAGAGTGTGTGTGTGAGTGAGTGTGTCTGAGTATGTGTTTAAGTGTGTGTGAGTGTGTGTGTGTGTCTGTGTTGTTGTTGTGTTCTGAGTGTGTGTCAGAGTGTGAGTTGTCTGAGTGTGTGTGTGTATGAATGAATGAATATATGTTCACGACTGCGTAAATTGCTGGGCGCATGTTCCCGTGATTTTGCTTTCAATACGCCAGATATTTGCTACCGCAATTACGGTAATTCATAGGGTCTCCTAAGAGCTATGGATTACATGTCAAATTGTATCACAGGGGAGCAGAGTGTGGTTCCAAAACACACAGTGTATTCGGTGTGTACCATTTCCCACAATAAGTTGTGAACATAGGGAAAGGGCCAGACCCGAGTATGTGACCCTAGCAACGCCCCTGCACCAAGCTATGTAGGTGTGCAATCAATGAATGATGCTCAAAATTGCAAGCAGACCTGACACACTGAGTGCTTGGCCCACTGCAAATGAGGTTCAATTGTGATAATGTAAAGTTTGCATCTGGTAGAAATAAACTACAGGCGTCATATGTCCTAGGTGGAGAAAAACTGGAAATCCTTGGTTGAGAAAGATCTGCGTTCTGTGGATCATGACTACAGAACAGCATGCATTGTCAATCAGTGCCTCTAAGGCAAGTAAGATATTGGCGTGTATTAAAAGAGGCCTGGACTCGGGGACAGGATGTAATTCTATGCTGTATAAGCATTTTGGTGCAACCTCACTTTAGAATATGCTGTTCAGTTTTGGCCCCAGTTTTTATGAAAATGTAATGGCTAGAGAGAGAGCAAAGACGAGCAACCAAACTTATAAGGGGAATGGATCATCTTAGTTATGAGGAGAGGTTAGTAGAATTTAACTTATTTAGTCTTGAGCAAGGACGGCTTCGGGGGGACATGATTAATTTATATACAGGCAGTCCCCGGGTTACAAACGGGATAGGGACTGTGGGTTTGTTCTTAAGTTGAATTTGTATGTAAGTCGGAACAGGTATATTTATTAAATGTAATTCTAGCAAAACAAAAGAATTTTTAGTTTTGGATAGTGCAGGGAAGGGTTTTTACATTTGTTTTGCTGTCTGTGCCCTTTTTTAGAAGATTTCACCTAACGTTCTGAATCACTTGTGCAGCTGTGGCATGCTGGCACTTGGTTATCATGGGGCGTGACTCAGTGTTGAATGTCAGCCACACCCCATAACTCTCCGTTTGTAACTAGGGGACGTATGTAAGTCGGAACGATGTAAGTCGGGAACTGCTTGTACATATATAAATGGTCCCTACAAAAAGTATGGGGAAAAATGATTTCATGTGAAGCTCCCTCAAAAGACAAGGGGACATTCCTTTCAGCTAGAGAAAAAAGGATTCAATCTCCAGAGGAGAAAAGCAATCTTCTCTGTAAGAACTGAAAATTTATGGAATAGCTGCCTGAGGAGCAGTTGGGAGTTTCAAAAGGCTTAGATAACTACCTTAAACTAAAGAATATTAATATGTATGTAGCTATGTAAAATTCTGGATCCTGGCTGGTGTCGGATCTGGGGTCAGAGCTGGGGTCTCCCCTGGAGCAGATTGGTTCTTGCCTTGTGGGTTTTAGGGCATTATCCAGTGGGAAGGCTGGGCTTACAATCCTTGTCTCCCTCCCTTCACCCAGTTTTTCCTCACCCGTGAACTGATGAACACTGTCTATTTTCACCGACTAAGTAGTAACTATGTGCCCCACATTTTGTTGCAAATTTGGCAAATTTTTGGAAAAATGTGCAGCCGGGCTTGCAAAGCATTTTTTTAAATGGACGTACTTCTAAAAAATATTGATTGTTGCAAAATCATTCCTTGAGTAGTTAAAGGATAGAAATAAGAGAATCTGAAATGTTGCCAGAATTTTGACCTGAGGTAAAATTCATATTACAGAACTTTATTTCAAGCATTTAACATGATAGAAGCAAAATGGTGAAATATATTCCAGCCCCAAATCCCTTATATCGGAAAACATTGGTTATGTTGTAGTGAATATTCTAAAATATATGCTTTAAAAATGGTATGTTTTCTTGTGTGTTGTTTTTTTTTTCCCCAAGATCTTTCAGTAGCATTTGACACCATTGACCATGATGTCTTTGTTTATAGGTCTAAGGAATTTTATGGAACTGATGGCTCAGTTCTTCAGTGGTTTTTGTTCTGTTAGTGGTTCTTTCATTCAAATGCTTCTGTACACAGTGGGTGGTACCAGACATTTTATTGTATGGAGGTGGTGGAGGCCAATATACATGAGGCTGCATGATGAATTACAACCAACAAGTTCCAATATCACAATTGTACCAATATACAAGTAGGGAGACCATCATCAGCCATACACAGCAGATACAATACATTGCTACATCCTTTTTCTTTTAAATAATAACAATAAAATAGGACTAACACAAAATGAGGAAGAAATAAATAAGAGAAATATATAAGATATAAACCTTGAGGGGGCATTAGCTTTCTGATTATTTTGCAAGCTCAAGAAATATACAGGGCGACAAGTATGAATGCAACTGCACAATTTTTTTGGCATCTCTTGCGTCAAAAAAGTTGTAGCACTATTCTATAGATAAATGAACAATCATACGCCCAAACTTGATCAAAGTTTGATGCGAAACTGCCATACAAAGTTTGGTGCATAACACTATATGTAATCCTTTCATACATACTATTGTATAATATACTCTATTTAGAACTGGTTTGTCGGCACCAAGTTACACAGATGTCGTCCACAAAGTTTTTCCATAACCATCTTATTCTTCTGACTCTGGCAATACATTTTTGAGGACTGCCTGACTGATCAGAATCTTCACTCTGGTTGTCAGCTGATCTCGATGCCTCATTGCTGGTACCTGCAGTTTAATTCAGGGGCATACAATTTCTTCTGCTTTTCTCATGTCTTTGTTTTCTTCTCTTTTATTTTATCTTTCTCTTTCATAAGACCGAGGTCCTAGTTTCAGACGTTTGCCTTTCAGTAGTGGTTGCAAATTTACCTATTATAGGCTGAAAAATCACAGAAAAATTGGATATTATTTACTTAAAAACATAACCACAAGGCCATACATACAGCTCAATGGCTGGACTATAGACTGAACCCAGTAGGGGCTAAGACTAGCTTCTGTGCTACTTGGGAAAGATATAACAGGTGCAGATAACTAATGAGCAGAAGCTCACACACCCCTCCACAAGGGGAACAACTGAATGATAAAAAAAACTGCATATTGGGTAAGTACCAGTTCTCACCAGTATGCAGTTCTGGGGAGCAGAAGGTGTCAGTAAATGCTTGTTAGCTCACCTAATCAAATAGAGGAATCATAGGTTGTAAACCAGCAATGTGCACCATACATATCTGTATAAATTATACCATTTGTATCACTTTAGTTGCATAGTTTGTGAGGCTGAAAAAAAGACAGACGTTCATCCAGTTCAGCCAATTGAGCTCTAGTGTTGATCCAGATGAAGGGAAAAACCCCCATGAGGTAAGCGCAATGGTCCTCATTTTAGGGAAAAAATTCCTTCCCGACTCCAATCTGGCAATCAGAATAAATCCCTGGATCAGCGACCCTTTTCCAGAATCCTACCGTGTTTCCCCGATAGTAAGACACCCCCGATAGTAAGACGTAGCGGGGAGTTTAGGGAGGTCGACTAATGTAAGACGTACCCCGAAAGTAAGACGTAGTAAACTGTACGTTGTCTGCGCTCGGGCGCTGCGATGGCCCGGGCGCCGACAGGGACGCTTCAGCTATATGCGCTCCCTGAGGAGCCGCATATAGCTGAATGCCGAGTACAGCGCACAGTGTCCGGGCGCTGCGCTGGCCCGGGCACTGTCCGCGATTCCTTCACCTATATGCGACTCCTCCGGAGCGCATATAAGTGAAGGGATACCACTGCGGGGCAGAGAGTGAGCGCTCCGTGCTCCGCAGTGGCCTCCGGGCGGCCGCAGACTCGCACCTGTCCGGAGCTCCTGGCACAGGCAGCGTGTGTCATCACGCTGCGTGCGCGGCCTGATGATGTCACCCGCCTGTGCCGGGAAGAAGATAGAGCAGAGCGGAGAGCGCGGGAGACGGAGCAGCGGGGATCCAGGTAAGTGATTGTGTGTTTTTTTATTTTGATATTATTGCCTACAGTCTGCCTATATCTGCCTACAGCTGCCTATACCTGCCCTATACCTGCCTACAGCTGCCTATACCTGCCTACAGCCGGCCCTATACCTGCCTACAGCTGCCTATACCTGCCTACAGCTGCCTATACCTGCCCTATACCTGCCTACAGCCGGCCCTATACCCTGCCTACAGCCTGCCCTATACCTGCCTACAGCTGCCTATACCTGCCTACAGCCGGCCCTATACCTGCCTACAGCTGCCTATACCTGCCTACAGCTGCCTATACCTGCCCTATACCTGCCTACAGCCGGCCCTATACCCTGCCTACAGCCTGCCCTATACCTGCCTAAGGGTGCATATACCTGCCTACAGCCGGCCCCTATACCTGCCTCAGCTGCCTATACCTGCCTACAGCTGCCTATACCTGCCCTATACCTGCCAACAGCCGGCCCTATACCCTGCCTACATCCTGCCCTTTACCTGCCTATGGGGCCATATACCTGCCTATGGGGCCATATACCTGCCTATAATCTGCTTATGGGGGACATATACCTGCCTATTACCTGCGTATGGGGCCATATACCTGCCAATATAAGACATACCCCGAAAGTAAGACATAGTGGGACTTTTGGGAGTAAAAAGAATGTAAGACGCTGTCTTACTTTCGGGGAAACACGGTAGTCACTATAACTTGTTATAAAATTACACTCTAGAAATGCATCCAGACCCTTTTTGAAATATGTTAGTGAATTCACCAGGACAAGTTCCTCTGGCAGAGAGTTTCACAGTCTCACTGCTCTTACAGTAAAGAATCCCTTTCTATGTCCTGGGTATAAATAGATGTTGGGAGAGATCTCTAAAATTACCCTTGATATATTTATACATATCTATCATGTTCCCCCCAAAGCCATCTTTTCTCTAAACTAAATAATTCTAATCTTGCTAATCTTTATGGGTAATGTAGTCCACCAAGTCTTTTTATTATTTTTGTTGCCCGACTTTGAACCTGTTCAAACTCTACAATGTCTTTCCTGTGCACTGGTGCCCAGAACTGTCCACAGTATTCCATGTGTGGCCTGACCAGTGACTTGGTGTGTGAATGGTTGTCTTACTGGTATTTTTGCTTTTGTGCAGTCTTCCCATGTATTATACTGTAGCTTTTCTACATACATGTGTAAACTGGTATTTATCTAATGTGTAGTTTTTTATAATTCATTTGTTCCCCTAGTAGAGGGGTTTGCGATTTTCTGTGCATTAGTTATCTGCACCTGTTATATCTTTCCCAAGTAGCACAGGGGCTTGTGTTGACTCCTACTGGGTTTTTGAGTAAATAATATCCCATTTTTCTGTGATTTTTCTGTAAATGGTTAGTGTAGGGACTCGCAAGATACAAGGACCCTTGATGTGGTTTGCACCCTTGTGGAATACAGTGACTAATGCCTCATATCTGATATTTCTCCAGTATGTGATTTTTTGCCCTAAATGCTAGGGAGCAGAGGATTTCTGTATATTGTACTGTATGAAAGAATGAACAGCACATGGTAGGAAGGAACATAATATTACAAATCCACAGCACTCACTAATGCTTCAAAAAATGTATTTATTGTGAGAAAGTTGATTACATCTGTATATACATTACATGTACCAGGGTAGGATGAGGTATGGAGATATGGCTATATATGAATGCAACCGGAGGTCTGTGGCAAAAGGAATGCTGCGGGACGCAGAGGAGATTGAGTATAAGGCTATGTTCACACGGCCATCTGCGGGACGTAATTCGGTCCGTAATTACGCGCCGGAGTGTGCCAATTACGGGCTGAATCCGTCCTGGTAACTACGGTAATCCACACAGTTCTCATAGAGAACTATGGATTACGTCTCCTCTCCCTGCTCGGCGAATCCGCCGAGGGGAGATAATTCACATGTCACTTTCTAGCGGCATATCCGCGCCGCTAGCAGTGATTCTCTATGGGCCGGCGAAGTGCCGGCCCCCCGCTCCCTCCCCCGCTCCCGCCCCGGCCACACGGCGTAACTGCAGGGCGTAATTACGTCCCGCAGTTAAGCCGTGTGAACATAGCCTAAGAGAGCAGCCGGCTCCATCTCTGCGTCCTGCAGCATTTCTTTTGCTCACAGACCTCCGGTTGCATTCATATATAGCCATATCTCCATACCTCATCCTACAGTGGTGCATGTATCCGCTATTAATGGTACTTTCCATACCCTGCTATATATTATCTTTCTTCCTACCAACCATTGTGATCCCCTATGAATAAGATCTATCTCTGACCAAAACGTCAAGGAAAAGATCATACAGGTGTGAACTGGTACTTACCCAATATGCAGGTTTTTTATCATTTAGTTGCTCCCCTAGTAGCGGAGTATGTGAGCTACTGCTTAGTATTAGTATCTGTTAAATCTTTCCCTAGTAGCACAGAGGCTTGTGTTTCCTCCTACTGGGTTTCCTCTATAGTCCAGCCATTGAGCTGTAAATAATTTGGCCTTGTGGTTGTGTTTTTTAGTATTATAGGCTGAACTTGGATATTTTCTTTTTTCTGCTTACAGTTTAATTGTATTTGTTTTAATTTTATTTTATAGAAAGCTTATTTATATTTTTCTATATTGGATTCAGGTCAAAATCAAATTCCATCTAACTCCAAGCGCTTTGGTTCAGGTTTGTCTGAAACAATTTTTTGCAAATATGTATTTTAGTGACAAAATCTGTAAAAAAACGTGTTTTTAGCGGCAAAAGCGAGAGAACTTTAGTAGGGACAAAATCCAGAAAAAACTAATTTTAGCGTCAAAATCCATTAAAAAAACATATTTTTAGCGTTGGAGGCGAGGTAACTTTATTAGCGTCAAAATCTGTAAAAAAGCCTATTCTTGTGCCAAAATCCATAAAAAAAAGTATTTTTAGCATCAGAAGCGAGATAACTTTATTAGCGCAAAAATCTGTTAAGAAAAGGATTCTAGCGCAAAAATCCATAAAAAAGTATTTTTAGCGAAAAAAATCTTGAATCGCGCAAAAATCATTAGCAACCAAAGCATGATCAATTTATTACAAATGGTACAAACAAGGACACATCAGACACTTGTATGCAAATTTGATAATATATATCCTTTGTTAACACCCACTATAGGTGTGACTTAGGTCTCCTGGGTGGGTTTTCAGTGAAAAATCGTGGCAAAAAATGCCGCAAAAACGCGGCATAAACGTCGAGCGCTTTTTGAGTAAATTTTGTAGTACATTTTCTGCTCTGGCGTTTTTTAGAACATGTTGCAAAAGACGACCTGTAAAAAAAACGAGCAGAAGAAAGAAGCTCAGTGTAGACAGCAGGACGTTTTTACAATAGAGTCTATGGGAGAGGATTACAGTAGTTTTTTCAGTGTTTTTAGAAAACGAAAAATACAGAAAAAACTGACGTTTTTCTGTGCAGTGTAGACAGAGCCTTACTGCCCTCAGTGGAGGACCGCACACTGGAACCACCTCTCACAAAGTCAGATGAAGAACTCCAGCAGCTTGTCACTCAACCCTTCATCAGTCAGATACCTTGCCACTCTTAGAAGGTCAGAAGCTGTGTCAGGACAGTGAGTGAGGCATCAAAATCAGTCTATGGGATGGATGCAAGGGATGGTTACATTCGAACTGTCATCAAATCAAGAGATGCCGTCATTTCAGACTAAGCAAGACTTTCATTTTCCGCATTACTAGAAACCAAAACCGGTGCCTGTACTTTTTATCTTGTCTGACAGTGCAAATATTATCAGAAACTGATCTGTTCCTGTAGTTAAATTAAAGTAAATTAAATATAGGACTTTTGACAAAAAAAATGCAACATGTGTTAAAAAACACAATTTTTGCATGATTTTGGGCAGAAAAAGAAAGTGTTCTGCTCATTGCAGATTTCTTTGCTATACATTTTTGAACTCAGCATAGCTGGTTATACAAAACCCCCAAATGTGCCTGTTGATCTGCTGAAACTCATTTGATCACACTATCCGACTTCACATTTGGTTTCCATAACATTGGGCTTACAGATGTAGATAAGGCAAACTTGACAGCTTTTGTTGTGATCTAGGAACAGATAACACAGAAGCCATGATATCATAAAGTTAAACTTCTGTATGTTGAAGTGATAAGGAGTGATGTTGGGCAGGATGTCACACCAATAGCTAGGCTGCACTGAGAGCATCGCTGGAATGGTAAATTGACCCCTAAAATCCCTTAAAGGAGTTGTCTCCCCACAGTGTTTCAAAGAATGCATGAAAGAAATTCTCTGTCACTTCCTGGTTCAGACTAATTTGCATAAGCTCCGTGCTCAGTGCTGTGCTTTCAGATGCTAATTAGATTAGATTAGCTTCTCAAACTACTAGCAGGACCTTATCTGATCCCCAAAACAGAAGCCCTAATTACAGAGCTGTTTACTTGAGATAAATCAAGCTTTTTACTGTCTGGCAGCACAGGACACTGACTGACACTGCCAACCTGTGTGATGACTCACTCTCTGTTATCTCATTGAACAAACAGCCCTGGGAGATTTGTTTACAGGTCGGTTACTGGGGGAACTGAAATAGCCAGGGAGGTAATAAATTCACTTGTATCTCTTTAGGGAAAACAGAGGAACAATGCAATATATTTGGAAAATGTCTTTATTTTGTGTTCCCTACAATTTGAAAGCTATTCTTTGTAGCGAGACAACCCCTTTAAACAACCCTAATCCCTAAGTAGGGTTATGGTTATAGATAACTTTAAAAAATTTATTTTTGGTTCTGTACATCTTGCACTTGTATATTTTGACTAATTCGGTCAAACCTGTGTCGAGCAGAACTACATTTTTTCACAAGCTTTGGTTTTAGCAGTTGAAGAGCATTTGGTAAGAGAGTCCTTGTACTTGTACGAACTGTTGCCTAAACCTTGTGGGAATGGGCTTCTGCTATCCATTATAGACTGGTATATATATCTGTACTCACCTGTTTTGCTTTCTGCATCATTGCTGAGTTATTTGGCGGCTTCTGCTGCTGACTGCATCACTGAGGATATCCTGAAGATGACATTCAGTGCCCAAATTCCAACACCTCATTACATCTTTTGAACTCTTCAGAAGTAAAGCTAGTGCAGAATTGTTTAAGAACACACAATCAAGAATGCCATATCCAGTAAAATGGGCCTTGAGTTTATTTTACCCATGTTCTTGCCTTTGTGGCCTGTAAATAGTCAGCTTCCCAGAAAGTAGCTATATACTCCCCAGCTATCTGGTTGTCGTTTTCATTCCAGATCCGTTCCTATTTTTAACCATGGTCTGCTTGAAATTTAGGTTACTATGGGCAAAAGAGTGAGTTTTAGACCTAAAAAGTTTCATAACTGTGGCCCTTAGTGCAAGGTCTTCTTCCAATGCTTAAAATTACATAATGCAACATGGTTGACACTGAGCTAGAACATTTTTCATGTAGTTGTTCCATGTCAATAAGCCCATTCTCATGCAAGAAGTGGACATCTTTCTAGATCTGAGTGAGTAGAATGTAATCTTCTCAGAGATTCTAATATAACAACACTTTCTTCCTTATAAATGATTCCACGCTGCCCTTTATGTCCAAAAGTAAAGGAACTTGCAGCATGTTGCTTGTATATTGGTCATCCCTGTAAGATGATTGTCTTTAAAGGGACACTACAATAATTTTTTCACATATTGACAAGCAATATGTAGCTATTATATGGTATTTAAAAAAAAAAAATTTTTTTAAAGTTTCACTTTGTTTGTAACTTTGTCACATATCGTCAGGTCAGCGTAAAATGCCGGTTATTGTGGATACTCCGGGCCATCGCGAGTGTAGATGGTAGGCTACTCATGGTGACAGCCGACGTGCAGGACAAGGACACCGGGTATAGGCAGAGTTGACGGGTCCTGGTAGGTATAGCCATAGACGAGTAGGAGAATCCCAGGAAGGTAACTGGCAGGTACAAAGTCAGGATAACAGCAGGAAGTAATACACACAGCCAACACAAGACTGGTGCAGCAGCAGGAACAGAGTAGATATTTAGGTAACTCCAGGGTTAACTCAGGAAAAGGAAAAGCAGTAACCAGCATCAGTGGTCAGGAGCTCAGAACTGACCAGGAACAGAGGCAGGAAGTTCCTTATATCCCAGGAGGTTGTAGGTCATTGGACAGGTAATTGGGACAATGTCCCTTTAAATCCAAACCAGCTGGCACGCGCGCCTCATAGGGAGCGCGTGCAGACAAAGACAGGAACCTGTCCAGGTGAGTACACAGAAACCAGGGACACAACAGGGATCACGGCCTGCATGGAGACAGGACCACAAGTGCAGGTGACTGGGGACACAGCAGAGACACAGTCTCTGGCTTCCTCTGGGGACCTGTGAGGCAGCCAATGCGAAACGCGCGTCGGGACTATGTTCACACAGGGCAACCATTACAGGTATATGAGATTGGGTAGGACTGTTCATGGTTTCTATGGGTTAATAGTTTAACATATGTGTTTGGGAATTTGTATTTTGTGTCACTTGATTTAGATTACCCTATTACAATTACCCCATACTATTGAATTTGGTTTAATAAGTGGATATCATGAACAGTCTCAATATGATATTATGTTTTGTTTTACTTGAATTAAATCTGTACCAATCCATATCTGTTTTATTGGCTTCTGTGTAAACCTGTTTAGTTACTAATGGTGTGTTTTTAAATATTTTCACTTTTTATTTAATATTTAATAAAAGTAATTATTTTTAGTCAGTAGTTGTTTTGTGTAGCTCTTTGGCATTTAGTAGTGGGATTCTTGCAGTGCTCTCCACGGGCTTGTGATCAGAATGCACCATTAGGCCGTGTTCACACGGCTTATTCCCGACGGATTTGTGAGCCGTATTGAGCTCACAAATCCGCCGTGAATAAGGGGGGGGACGGGGGCGGGGCCGGAGCGTGGCGGGGACGCCGCTCCCGGCCCCATAGACAATGCATTTTTTACGGCGCGTCTGCGCCGTAAATAATGTGCATGTCACTTTCTCCCCCCGCGGCGGATTCGCCGAGCGGGGAGGAGCGACGGAATCCACTGTTCACTATGAGAGCAGTGGATTACCGTAATGACAGGGACGGATTGGCGCCGTACTGAAGCGCAAATCCAGCGCGGAGTACGGCGCCAATCCGTGCCCAAATAAGCCGTGTGAACGAGGCCTTACTCGTCGGCCATAGGTGCACTAGTGCAGCATTTCCATCCTTATTTTTACAGCTTGTAGCTCCTATTCCATCTAAGCATATGATCGCTCTGCTAGTGTTAGCACTTTCCTAGTGATTAGCTGCCTCTTCGCCATTAGTATGGCCAGTTTCTGGGGCATCCTACTATACTGCCACTGCTTGATTTGATTCTCCAGTCGCCTCCTTCATTAACTGGAGTTTCCAGTTTTAAAGTACTTAATTGTGAGTCAGTTGTCTCGGTACTTAACACACACGTGATAGTTGCTAGCAAATCCCTTACATGCGTAGGGTTAGGCATCTTTTGTATTACTCTCACCTTTTCAAGATCCACCTTCACACCAATATACCAAACCTTTCTTCTTCTCCGTTTGAATTTTTCCAAGCTTAGCTTGATTCGCTTTTTTCTACATCTGTTCAAGAATTGTCTCATCTTCTAATCATGATCCTTTGCTGACTCTAGATTTTCACCTTCTCCGACTGTGAGTATATCATCTGCTATTGGTTTTACTCCAAATACTCCTTTCAAGGACAAAGAGTCCTTCCAAGACCCATAACTTCTGCTGGCACACCTCTGGAGCAGGGCTTATTACCATTGGCATTCTTAGCCAATTATAGGGTCGGAATGGAGAAGAAAATGCTATTAATTAACTTGATTCTGGATCTAGCTGAATTTGCCAGAATCCATTTTTCACATCTTAAACAAAAAAATGTTAACTTCTGACAGGTCGGGCACACGTTTTACATTGTAGGCATTGGACAATGATTTTTTTCAGAGCCTCGTTCAATGGCTTGGAATCAATACATATTCTTAACTTGCCTGATGGTCCTTTACTTTAACAAAACTGCTCATCCAGCCTGTGCTCCTATGTCCTGGTGCTTCTACTGTGCAATTCCTGCATTTCCCTTTTAAGTGGTTGCATTAGAGCTACAGGCGCTCTTCTTGTAGACAGTCTTCTCGGCTGTACTGTGTGATCAATTTCTAGTTTTTATTACTCTTGCAGGCACCCATCATTTTCTAATAGATCAGCATACTCTTTTGTTAAACTCTAAGAATACAAATTGTGCTTTTGCCTTTTATTTAGGATTTTTCAATTTTGGAAAACTTGAAGAGTTTTAAGGGTAGATACTGAACCTCTATGGGGAAAATAGCCTGAACGGATTCTTCTCCAAGCAAGGGAATATGATCACCCTCATGCAGCTTGGTAAATTCTACTTTGTAATTCCTATTCTTACACAGGTTCTGTGGCCCCACTAGTGCAGTTCTCCTGCTGCCGTTGAGACGTTGGAAAGGCCGGGATGTACCACTGGTTCGGCCTCCCTGTCATCCCTGGAACTTCCCTACTACTTGCAGCATCCTACCAGGCACATATCTTTCATCCACTACTTTTCCTGTTGGTTGCTTACACTCTGTAAAATATACCCATTTTAAGGGTGGGTTTGCACAAGCCCTCTAGTTTCTGTGAGTCTCCTAGAAAAAAAGTTAGGGCTGGCAAGTATGTCTAATAGACAATAAGAGTTTTTTTTTTTTTTTTTTTTTTTAAGGGGGCCGGTGACTCCTTACCTAATGGACCCTTGTGCAGCTGTACATCTCCGCCCTTTACCCCAAAATATTCTGTCTGTCTTTTGTCCGTTCAGCAGTCATGCAGATGTACCTTTCACTTAGACCAGAACTTCCTCTTGGTAATTTGTCTCTGAGGTGAGTCTCTAATGCCGCACACTAACCTGTGTCTGATGAGACAGTCTGTTATGTCACATACTATCCTGTCGCTTATGAGTGAGTCTCTGATTTATCCAAATCCAGTTTGCTCAGCTCTGAAACTTATATTTCTACATTTTCACCAGATTCATGATTCCTTAAAAGGAAACTATTGCCATTTTTTTTTGTTTACTAATGAAATTCAAATAATGATACACAAGCTTTTCTTCATAGCTGTTTTTTATTTTCTGAGTGTAGATTTTAAATTCTGTTTTCTCTGTTTGATTATGGGGGCAGCCATCCTGGCTGAGCTGCTTCTAACAGCATTTAGTGAGATGCTTTACAGTAGATACATGCACATAGGAGCCTGTGAACAGGAGCAGACCCATTGACTTCTAAAGGAGAATTTTCTAGATTCTGTGACCTGGGAAGAAGTCAGTGTGCAGGGAGGGGGAGCTGTGACATCTCCTATTGTGACTGGTGGATCCTGTGTTATCTACACACATTGGTGTCACCTTTCAGTGTACACTATATTTACTATTTTGCCATAGACAAACTTAAACTCTATCAGTTCTCTATCTGTAAAACACTAAAACGTAACTTTTATTATGTATAACACTTAACCTCTATACACACTATGTACTAACATTTCTGCATATTCCCATTGTAACATAAAGAATTAGGTAACTAGCCGTGACCTGTAAGAAAGAATATTTAATGGGGAAGGTGGGAGGTAAACTTGTGGGAGGGGGGAGGGGCAACTAGCCATAGGGCCTGTAGCTTTATTAAAATGAATATGTATATTAGATACAGAGGAGAAGTGGTTTATGGGAAGAGACTAAGACAATAGTGTACAGTACAATGGAGTATGTATTCCCAATGAATATGCATATTAGACATAGAGGGAAAAGGTTCATGGGAAGTGATATAGCTGGTAGTGTGCTGTAAAATCTAACACCTATTCTGCTTAGTCCGTTCTAGGTGAGCCACGCAGATGCAATAATGTCAGAGAAATTGGACGGAAGTCCATCACAGTCAGGCTAGATATCTCCATTGATACAGTACGCCGGCACGGGCAGCATGGTAAGATGGAGATGGTGAACTTGTCTGACGAATGTTGTTTATAAGAACATAGTGGCAGCGACAGCAGTATCAGCACATCGTATCAGTATGCATGCAGGAGAGTAAAAGTGGGAATGGGTTTTGTTGATTCTCAGGTGGCTAATTGGTGAGCACCTGAATAGGGTGTGTACCTAACATGATATAAAAGGAAATGAGTTTAGACCACATGGGACCAGACTTCTAACCCGTGATGAAGCCAGTTTAGCTGGTGAAACATGTTGGGGAGGTCAGACATGACATTTTAAATTGTGATTTCTCACCTCTCTCTACAATTGTCACCCGCTGCAGAGGGTATCGCAAGGAAACCTTACATGTTTTATGTCCATCAGATTAGGGAAGACTGCCCAAGTAGGATGCTTGGGATCCCTTACTGGAGTTAGGAAATTACTGTATATATAAGGCTTTCCTGTTAATAGGTGGTGTTCCAACCGACTTGAAGATAATCACAATTGATAACCAGCGGTAACAGCATGGGATTAGACGCCACAGCAAACATAGCTGCGGTGCCTAAATGAATTAGAAATGGTGTGTAACACCATTCCTCAATGCAATTGGGACCCCTGTGGCGAGATCGCGGGGCCCTGATTAGTTTATATGGCAGATGGAAGCCTGGTGAAGGCTTCCATCACCGACATTTTTGCTGTTTTACCACTAGGCAGGAAATAGTAAAAATTCAAGTATAAAAAAAATATATTAAAAGTTCAAATTTTACAAATAAAAAAATTAAATGAAAAAGTTACAGATAATTGGTATCGGCGTGTCTGAAAAAGTCTGATCTACTAAAATATAACATCATTTATCCCATACGCTGAACACTGTAGATGAAAAAAATTCCAAACGCCAAAATTGTGATTTCATGTCCCCTAAAAATTGGAATAAAAGTGATCAAGAAAGTCGCATGTATTCCAAACTGGTAGCAATAAAATGTACACTTCAGCAAAAAAAAAATGTACCCTCACTAAAGTCCATAGCTAGAATTACAAAAAAGTACCAAAACATAACGAAAACCCTACATCTTTGGTATTGCTGGATTCGTATCAACCTGTAGAACACAGATAGCCCATCATTTATACCGAAGATTGAACACCTTAAAAACAAGCCTCCGCAAACATGGTGCAAGTGTAATTTCTTTCACATTTTGTCCAACTCAGAATTTTTCCTAGTGCATTCTATGGTACGATGAATACCACCAATACAAAGTACATCTTGTCCCACAAAATAAAAGTCCTTATATGTCTATGTAGATGAAAAAATAAAAAAAAGTTATGGCTCTGGGAAGGTATGGAGGAAAGAACAAATGTGAAGAAAAAAGTAGGCTTGGTCTTTAAGACTTGAAGGAATTTGTGCTTGACCTGCCTAGCTTGTTTAGCCTTGATGTAGTTATAGATGTAATATACATTCCTTAGTTCTACACTCTTAAATTGTTTACAATTTCCAACAGCTATAAAGATATTTATTTATTTTACCCAGCTATTTTCTTATTGGTTGTCTTATGTTCCTTCAATATCTCATTACTTACAATAGACATATACACTCACCGGCCACTTTATTAGGTACACCTGTCCAACTGCTCGTTAACACTTAATTTCTAATCAGCCAATCACATGGCGGCAACTCAGTGCATTTAGGCATGTAGACATGGTCAAGGCAATCTCCTGCAGTTCAAACCGAGCATCAGTATGGGGAAGAAAGGTGATTTGAGTGCCTTTGAACGTGGCATGGTTGTTGGTGCCAGAAGGGCTGGTCTGAGTATTTCAGAAACTGCTGATCTCCTGGGATTTTCACGCACAACCATCTCTAGGGTTTACAGAGAATGGTCCGAAAAAGAAAAAACATCCAGTGAGCGGCAGTCCTGTGAGCGGAAATGCCTTGTTGATGCCAGAGGTCAAAGGAGAATGGGCAGACTGGTTCGAGCTGATAGAAAGGCAACAGTGACTCAAATAGCCACCCGTTACAACCAAGGTAGGCAGAAGAGCATCTCTGAACGCACAGTACGGCGAACTTTGAGGCAGATGGGCTACAGCAGCAGAAGACCACACCGGGTGCCACTCCTTTCAGCTAAGAACAGGAAACTGAGGCTCCAATTTGCCCAAGCTCATCGAAATTGGACAGTAGAAGATTGGAAAAACGTTGCCTGGTCTGATGAGTCTCGATTTCTGCTGCGACATTCGGATGGTAGGGTCAGAATTTGGCGTCAACAACATGAAAGCATGGATCCATCCTGCCTTGTATCAACGGTTCAGGCTGGTGGTGGTGGTGTCATGGTGTGGGGAATATTTTCTTGGCTCTTTGGGCCCCTTGGTACCAATTGAGCATCGTTGCAACACCTTGTTGAATCTATGCCACGAAGAATTGAGGCAGTTCTGAAGGCAAAAGGGGGTCCAACCCGTTACTAGCATGGTGTACCTAATAAAGTGGCCGGTGAGTGTATATATATACTATATATATATATATATATATATATATATATATAATATATATATATATATATATATATATTATATATATATATGTGTGTGTGTATGTGCGTATCTATCTATCTATCTATCTATATATATGTGTGTGTGTGTATGTGTATATCTATCTATCTATATATATATGTGTGTGTGTGTGTGTATATGGCGAGATTACTGTAACATTCCATTACTTAATTCCCAGAGTCATCTAGGAGCATTAAGATGTCCCTCAGATTCATTAGCCACTCCTGAGTACACAATCTGTTTTGATAGTATTTAATGATTAAATCAATAGTTAAAAGTTGTTTTTTTTTTGTCTTAATTGAATGCTTTAACAATGACTGATTTACCAGGTGTTATGCTGCAAATTAATTATTGGTAATGCTAAGGAAAGATAATGTAAAGGTTGCTGCTTATATTTAAAAATATGTTTATTGTAGGTAACCAATTGTATTGTATAATGATTAAAATAACCAATAGTATTGCAAATTGTAAGTAAAAATGTGAAGTAATGATGATGAAGTCAATGTTGCCCCACATCCAGATCAACCTGTATACAAACTTCTATGTGTTAACCAAAATGAATAATTTTGCCTCTGAATCAACTTGATGTCAGGTGTCAATTTTCCGACATAATGCGTACATGTCCATTCTGATATCAATTTGGAAATCGCGGGCTAGTATCGACGACAATAACAAGGCGAAGCTGCTCTAAGATGAACACAAGACACACACGCACATTTAATTTATAAATTACAGCTATATTTATTATATGTATTGTGGGTATTCACATTAAGATCAAGTAGGCAACATGGAGTTTCACAGACAGAGATAGTGACACAAGGTGTAAAAGTACAAAGTCCAAGCTCTGCCTGGGTTTATTACAAGAAAGCAACAAAACACAAAGGCCTCCTCACATTAAGGCTTTCCATTAAGCAGCAGAGTTCCACCACCCCATCCACAGCCTTGCAGGCCCAGCTTTTATGGAGCCTCATCTGGAACGTGGTGCTTGGAGCAGTTGCACTAATACTTAAACGTGTCAGTAACCTAGTACTTTTGACACTAAAGACTTCCTTCACCGAGGCCAGGCACCTTGGTGACACGTATCTGCCCAGGTACTCCCTGGAGCCTCATAGGAGAGTATCCTTGGGGAAACATACCTTCTTTTAATAACTTTGCCTGTCACTGTCTCACTGTATACAGAGGTTTTTAGCACACAGTTCAAATTGATCAAATTGTGTATGCTCATCTCCCATGTTGAGGTAACCTCTCCTGAGGCTGAAGCCACCAATGCATTCTTGGCAATAGTAATCACCTGATTAAAAACACATGAGGCAAATTAGATGAGTGCACAACTGAGATAGAGGCAACCAAACCTCATTTTGTAATATGTAGAAAAAAATGCAAAGTCAGTCAGCACATCCAAACAATGATGAAACAAATGCACTATTGCCCATGGTGGGAGCTGAAATGCAAAAATCAGTTACACCCTGCAAGTATGATGATTTGCAAAGAGGAGTGGACCGAAATTCCTCGTGACGTGCACAAACCTCATCATCAACAACAAAAACGTCTGACTGCTATGCATGCCATCAAGGGTTTTGTCACCAAGTATTAAGTCTTGTTTGCCAGAGGGATCAAATACTTATTTCTCCCTGCAAAATGCAAATAAATTTATATAATTTATACAAGGGGATTTTCTGGATTATATTTTGGATATTCTATCGCTCAATGTTAAAATTAACCGACCTTTAAAATTATAGACTGTTCATATCTTTGTCAGTGGGGAAACTTACAAAGTTAGCAAGGGATAAATTACTTATTTTCTTCACTGTATCTTTACTACATATACAGTGGTCTCCAAACATACAGTATTGATTGGTTCTGGAATGACCCTTGTATGTTGAAACCAAAACTCTATGTAAAGTCCCAAAATGTCATCAACATAATGCATGATGCCACCATTCAGCTCAAACAGCTACAGTATATATCACTGTGGCACTTCCACCTCCATTATGCCCCTCCATTTGGCCATATTGGCATCTTCAATGAATATTTGATCCTGGGTTTCCACTCTACATATGATCCAAATTATTGAACTACATGAGTAAGGTCGACCCACATGAGTAAGGTACAGGTGGACAAAAATGTTGTGCACTGTATGGTCACTCTGCTTAAAATTCTTTATTTTGTGGTATAACTATAAACCCTAATTTGCATAGAAGACTGTACAGAGTTCCGTGGATTCTTTAATATAATGCAAATAAAGATGAGAGAAAATTATACAGATAACTAACACAGATAAAGCAAGTCTTTCCATATAACATCAGAAAGAGCTGCTGGAAGCTGAAAATCACTGGAAATCTGTGTTGTGGACAGGTGCTTCTTTGCTGGGCCATGTAAGAGCAGTACACGACATGTAGTACCAAACTGTACTATAGAGAGGCGCTACTAGACCGCCAATCACTGCATATACCTCACTAATACATGTAAGAGCAGTACAGGACATGTAGTACCGCACTGTACTGTAGAGGTGTACTAGACTGTCAAACCCTACATGCACCTCACTAATACATGTAAGAGCAGTACAAGACATGTAGTACCGCACCGTAATGTGGAGAGATGCTAACAGACAGCCAATCACTGCATGCACTGCACTAATAAATGTAAGAGCAGTACAGGACATGTAGTACTGCACTGTACTGTAGAAAGGTGTACTAGACTGCCAAACCCTACATGCACCTCACTAATTAAGAGCAGTACAGGACATGTAGTACCGCAATGTACTGTAGAGAGGCGCTATAGATCGCCAATCACTGCATACACCTCACTAATACATGTAAGAGCAGTACATGACATGTAGTACCACACTGTAATGTAGAGAGGCGCTATAGACCGCTAATTACTGCATGCACCTCACTAATACATGTAAGAGCAGTACAGGACATGTAGTACCCAACTGTACTGTAGAGCAGCGCTACTAGACCGCCAATCACGGCATACACCTTACTAATACATATAAGAACAGTACAGGACATGTAGTACTGCACTGTACTGTAGAGGTGTACTAGACTGCCAATCACTGCATGCACCTCACTAATACATGTAAGAGCAGTACAGGACATGTAGTACCGCACTAATGTAGAGAGGCGCTATAGACCGCCAATCACTGCATGCACTGCACAGCTACAAAGGTTCTACAAGTAAAATGTTCATGATAATTGACTGGATCATCCATCAATCATATGAGCCACATATCAGCATTGTCTGTGACATTGTATAGGGAGGGTAGTTTCAAGATACCATGTCCCAGGAAAAATCATTGCATGTTATAAACTGTGACTGTAAAATTGTGTGCAGCCATATCCAATTTATGGAATATTTAGAATTGCATTACTGCTATCCTTACTATAGTCACTACAGTGTGCACCAGTGCATTTGTTTCATTATTATTTGGGTGTTTTGACTAAAGCACTAAGGATTAAAGGGCTTTTTACATATATGACATTTATCACCTGTTCACAGAATAGGTGGTAAAAGTCTGATCACTAGGGGCCCCACTTCTGAGAACTTCACATCAATCACTTGAAAGGGAGTCTAGACTGCAAAGAGCCATTTGAACAGAATAGCTGTTCCATTTAGTGTTTATGGGGTTACTGGAAACATATAGAACAAAAAAGAAATGATGAACGCTCACCGGGAATCTTGGGCTAGCTCTGGGTCCGCTGCAGCTCCAGCCACACACGGTGCACGCCGGAATGAACCTCCGGCTGTAGAAGTCCCGCAGATGCAAGGTAATGAGAGAAAATATTCCAGCACTCGTGCTCCGGTTGCTGATTAAATGTATCAAACGCACTTTATTGAAGAATGAAAATATTTAAAACATGATGTAAAATCACTGGAAAGCTATGAAATTCTTACTGGAAACAGCTGAGAGAAATGTTTGACTGTGTACATCCATCCCATAGACTTTGAATGCAGCAGTGATGCTAATGGTTGACCTCCTCCTGACTGTGTTTAAGCAGAGAGGGCTTTGGAGCCCCATTCTAGTGAATGTGAGAGTCTTAGCAGTGGAACCCCCAGAAATCAGACACTTGTCAACTATCCTTTGGATTTGATAATGTTAGATAATGATAGGAAAATTGTTTAAAAATTAAAAGCACACAATTCTCATAAGCTGTCTAAACCATGTCAGAATCTGTGAAATCCAGAGGGTCATTTTAATAATTGGATAGTTATGAAGCAATGCACCGCGTTATTAACGTTCAGAAGTTGCTTTATCATTTTGTGAATACTTTTTCTCTGGTATTATATAAACTGTCAGGTTTATACATCAAACAAACAAGAGATTTTTTTTCCTCCAATTTGATTTGGAGAATATTCAGCAAATTTCTCCCTCTCACAGCATTCCATAAACCCAGATGTGGTAGTGCCTAGAGTAAAGATCAATGAAAGAGTAGTTGAGGAGTTGAGAATCAACTAGGGAAAAATTAAGAATCGGTCAAAATTTGGGCAATACAATTCAACTGCTTTTTTCCAATTATTAGGGATTTCTAGTTTAATGTAAATGAAGCTTATTCATTATGTAATGAAAATTTACGCATATATATAACATATGAAATATTTACCCTTCACCCCCTCCTACAGATATATTTCTGTGTCTAAGCCAAAAAATACACAAATGGAGTTCAGACCAATTTCATGTAAAAAAAAAAATAAAACAAATATAGGGTGACATCTATGAATTTGCATGCGCCAGTTTTGTAACCTGGTGCCGACATACCAATTCTAAATGGACACAGAGCAGTGTAAAATGCGACAATTTGAATGAAAGTGTTATGCACCAAAATTTATAGCATTAAAATGTGTCGTCAGGTGCACATAGCACCAAGTTTGGCCGTACACCTGTTCATACATCTATAGAATCGGCAACATATGGCAAAAAATGGTGGAGGCAAATTCATAGATGTCGCCCATAATCTTTATTCAGTAACACATTAAAAATAACACAAAGAACAACCCCAAACGAAGCCCACAAAGTGGTGATGGAGACATGTTTAGTTACAAATCATCATTTTATAGATATCCTAATACAGCAATGTTCTGTTAAAATAAATAGGCAGCATAAAGTATCAAACAGCAGGATACCATAAAGATTAGTTAAATTTCTTACCCATACTCACATCTATGTCCACCAATAAGTAGCACCCCACCCCTATTTGTATATCTGTAGTCATACCCACACAGGTGTAGATCGCACTTGTCCTAATACTACAGCCCTTATGAAAATGCCATTTATATGGATACACCTAAATAAAATGGGAATGGCTGGTGATATCAACTTTCTGTTTGTGGCACATTAGTATATGGGGTAGGGAAAACTTTTCAAGATGGATGTTGACCATGGTGGCCGTTTTGAAGTCGGCCATTTTGGATCCAACTTTTTTTCCCCATTTTTCCAATCGGAAGAGGGTCATGTAAAACATCAAACTTATTGAGAATTTCACAAGAAAAACAATGGTGTGCTTGGTTTTAATGTAACTTTATTATTTCTCTGCAGGAAAAAACATTGTCCAAAACATGGTAGAAATCGGAGGGACAATCTCAGAGTGCTGCCAAATATTTAACTTGTTTCAAAATGCACTTTTCACAACATTTTACAGACTCGTTTTAGCCCTATCCACGACCCTGGAGTCTAAACATAATAACTACTTAAATACACTACACATTTTTCACCCCAGTTCTCCCTTTACCTCTATCATCCTCACCTCTTGTCCCCTTAACTTGGTTCCCTCCCCCAACTGCATGCCATCTGAAAAGGCACAGGACTCTAGATTTGGATTAAACTGGCCATAGTTACCATTTTATTAATAAACATGAAACACATTCATTAGGTGCATTGTTCGTAAGACTCAACACTTTCTAATGTGCCTAACATGATGGGACATTCTGGGGGCCTTTTGGGGGCGTTATGGAGGCGTGTCGCACCACACTTGTAATATTAGACAAATATATGAATGTGGTTCGGCAAAAATAGGCGCATTACTCCTCTGACAGGCAGACCTATCTCAATGTGGTCTGCCTGAGCCTGAGGAGTCGAAGTGGAGATAGATTTGCTATAAGGGGCAAAAATGTCCAATATTTCTCAACTTATACCAACTTATACCAGTGTATTAATAAAAAGTAATTTATCATAATTATCAAACTGTATAAAATTTAATTATTTAAATTGAATGAAAAATATGATCATAGAAATTCATATAAAATATATAATATCCCAAAAATATAAAAATATCTCCTATAAAATGTATTTAAATTAATAGAATCTAAAACAAATTTTACATTAAAAAACCCATTGATTACGTTGTTCAGATTTTTATATTTAAAATATTTATTAAAATAAAATTTAAAATTATTTTTGTTGCTTTCACCCTTTATTCTGTGTACAGCAAGAGCCAGCACAGCACAGGTATTGCTGGGACCTGTGGTCCTCAGAGCAGGATCAGTACCATAGTTTCTATTCACTGACATGTTATTCTAATGACTTCTCTTATTTCCAGCCTGTCTATATAACCTTAATGCATGTTAGGTGCATTACTTATGCTCTTAAGTTCCGTAATGCGCCGAACACCCATAGACGTGGCGCGTTAAACTTTACACACCATTTATGGACACACAAAAACCACTTTCATACATCAGGCGCATTATACACTGAAAATGAGACTCGACTATTCACTTCGACGTACCTTCCTTCATACATGTCGCCCTAAATATTTCTGCATAATGTATTATAAATTCTTCTTTAAATAACCAGCCCATCATAACCCACAATCATAACATTCATACCAAGTGGAGGAGGTTATTTTAGCTGCAAAAATATGGTGACCATTTTTCAACCAAATAATGTTCAAATTGCTTACCACTAGCCATAACCACCAGCTTGGAGGCACCATAAGCCAACTGAATGGCTAATTTATTAACACTGGTTCCTAGGGACCCTACCTTGTACAAGCCCTCCATCTTCGCCAGACCAATCATCAAAATGGAGGCCATACCCAGGGAGAACCATGCATCCAACAATTTACCACCAACGCCAAAAACCCTTGACCCGCTAACAGCCAACATGAAACTGACTGAACCCAATACCATTCCTTAATACCACAACACAATATGCACCATAAAATTGCTAAACCATCAACATCTAAAAGACTAACCAAATAAAATTAACAAAAAAACATGGAGGGTGGATGGGACTTCCTTCCTGCTGTCGCCTTTGACAACTGCCTCTTGCTTTCCCACCTTGAGGAAGGACCTCCCTTAGACTCCACCTCACACTATAATGCCTAGCTCTATCTTAAGCTGGGTTTTGTAGGGCCTCCTCGTATGGCATACTGAGTGTCTGGACTGTTCTATAAGACTAATCCACATTCTATTTTCCAGTGGAAAAAATGATCTTTTTAAATAATACCTTGCCCAAGGTTTTGTAATCTTCCTTAATTAAATTTTCTGTGGACTTTCTGCCACACTTTGAGCTCTTTGATGACAAGAAGCTCAGTAGTTTTATGTGTCTCCACACAAAATAAACAGCTCTGTGTCAAGCCCAGGAGATCATCTGACTAGATGGGTTTGATTTTTCCAGTGCAGCATTTGACATCATATCCTTTGTTTGACTTTCAACACATAGGAGGAAACAGGGGGATGTACAGGGACTGAAGTTGGGAGGGAGGTACATAAACAAAGCACAGCAAAGGATCCTGAGGCTTGAAGTTTTACAGAATAAACAGAAATATGTTTTAAACACGAAATTCTGCTGCTCAGATGCAGAGAAGGTGTAACCTTACCAATAGTAGTTGGCGAATCCCAGGAAGTGTTGTGTACCCCGAAGGCCGACTGGTCGTGACCATTGCAAGACAGCCGACAACTAAGCGGGATCCATTTGCAGGCCCTTGTCAGAAACTATATACCCGAGGAATGGCGGACTGGTCTGATGGAACAAGCATTTCTCCAACTTGGCATACAGACGGTTGCTGCCCAGACGTCTCAGAACCTGGCGCACCTGAATCCGATGGGTCTGTAGATCCAGAGAAAGAATCAGGATATAATCCAGGTACACAATGACACAGCTCTGGAGGAGATCCCTGAAGATGTCATTGACGAACTCCTGAAAAAATTCTGGAGCGTTACACAGACCGGAGGGCATCACCTGCCATTCCTCAGGTATATAGTTTCTGACAAGGGCCTGCAAATGGATCCCACAAGAACCTCCTGTATCTCCAGTCGGCTCAATATCAATAATGGCGCGATAGTAATAGATTATCTGCAGATTGTCACCTAAAATATCGCGTGATCGGAAATTTCTGATCAGCCTAAAAATCGTGCCGATTTCAACTTTGTCGATTTATAATCGCTCATCCCTAGTTGAAGGCCGTCTTCCTCTCATCCCCCTCTCGAATCCTGATGAGGTTGTAAGCCCCCTGCAAGTCCAGTTTAGAAACCATCTTGGCTCCCTGGAGCCGCTCAAAGAGCTCCAAGATCAATGGTAGAGGATAGTGGTTCTTCACTGTAATCTTGTTAAGTCCTCGGTATTCAATGCACGGACGTAGAGAACCATCCTTTTTCTGCACGAAGAAGAAACCAGCTCCAGCAAGAAAGGAGGACATGCGGATAAATCCCTTCTGTAAATTTTCCTGTATGTAGGCCAACATGGCCTGAGTCTCAGGCACGGACAAAGGATAAACCATGCCCCGGGGAGAACTAGTCCCGGGCAGGAGGTCAATAGGGCAGTCGTAGGGACAATGGGGTGAAAGGGACTCAGCCATGTTTCTCCGAAAACACTTCTGCAAAGTCCTGGTACTCTTGGAAGGCATCTGTGGAGAAATGGGGCGCACCGGGCGAGGTGCAACCAGACAGTGGTTCTGGCAGTCAGGCCCCCATTGAATGACTTCGCCTGTCTTCCAGTTGAGCGTATGGGCATGGCGTTGCAGCCATGGGAGCTCTGTCTGCCTATATGGGGCCCCTATAGAATGCCCTGAACCCTGCCTGCCTTTATGGGGCCCTTATAGACTACCTAAGCCCTGCCTGCCCATATGGGACCCCTATAAACTACAGTAAGCCCTGTCTGCCTATATGAGATCCCGATAGACTTCCCTAAGCCCTGTCTGCCTATATGGGGCTCCTATAGATTACCCTATTCCCTGCCTGCCTATACGGGGCCCCTAAAGATTATCCTGAACTCTACCTGCCTATATGGCCTCTATAGCTACATAAATCCTGCCTGCCTACCAATATGGTCCCTATAGCTACTTAAACCCTGCCTGCCTATATGGGGACCCTATAACCTACCTAAACCTTGCCTATCTGGGCCCCCCTATACTCTAAACACTAATCTACACCCTGTCGCCCTAAATGGACCCCATAAAGCCTAGCTAAAGCCTGCCTGCTTATTTGGGGTCCCCTATAGCCTATTTACCTACCTACCTATGTGGGCCTCACCTATAACCTAGCTACCTGTGGCCCAACTATAGCCTAACTGTGGCCCACTTACTGCCTAGTTAGCTACCTGAGGCCTATCTACAGCCTACCTACCTTAGGGCTGCCTACCTAACTGGGGCCTAACTACTGCCTACTGAGAGCCAATCTTCCTATCTATCTGTAGCCTACTAGGACCAATCTATCTACCTGAGGCCTATGTACTGCCTATCTACCTGGGACCTATGTACTACCTACCTACCTGGAGCCAACCAACCTACCTATCTAGAGCCTACCAACCTATCTAATGGGGTCTACGTACCTGACAATATGATTCTGAGGGGTACAGGCCACAGCTGTAACACAATCTCCAGGGCTGAATTCTCTTTTTCTCCCCTCTAGGAGACTGGGCCTTTAAGCTATGGCCTGTACCCTCCCTGCCACCTCTTGGACATTTGTACAGGTGGGGGGCAGGGAATGTAATCACTTATTTGTCTGCAGAGTCTATGTACACTGGTAACTGCAACTATATGGTCACTGTATGGAGGTAATGTAAGTCTGCAGAGTCTGTGTACAAAGGTGTCTACCACTATATGATGACTGTATGGGGGTAATATACAGTCTGTAGAGCACCTGCGTACACTGATACCTACCACTATATGGTAACTATGTGACAGTAATATTGGTCTTTGTATACTGATCTTTATTCAGTAATAGTATAGGGGTATTATTCAGTCACTATGTGGTGGTAATTTATGGTCATGTTCTGACGATATAAGCAGGTCTTTATGTAGTAGCATTATTGGTAATATTGGTCTTGATATAGTGTGATATTTTTGGTAGCTGTATGATGGTGATAATTATGGTGAGGTAATTGCTCCTTGTATTAGTATCTAGTAACTGCATGTCCCGGTAAATGTTTGTGGTCGGCGAGGCGGTTGAGGGTGGGGAGGAGAGGGGGCCCCATCCAAAAGTTTGCTATTGGGTCCAGGCTTCTCTAGTTACGCCCCTGATTAGTTCGCTCAAAGAGGACGGGAGGTCTCTTGCAGCAAATGCATCCTTTATCCATCACAGGATCACTCCAATCCCAGAGGGGCGTAGCCCACGCAAATGCCTTCCTGGACAGGAGACTGAGCACAAATGCCACCTTTGATCGTTCGGTCTGGAAATGGTTGGCCATCAGCTACACGTGCAGGAGGACGCGTGGAAGCAGGAGCGTGGCTAGGTAAGTAAATGTGCACGGAGGAACGAGTGCGCCCGCAGCCTGACATGCGGACCACGGCGCCACTCATCCCCAGAGCAGGGGACGCAACGGGGACACAGGTGCGCCTGCAGCCCGACCTGCGGGCTGCGGCGCTACTCCTAACAGAACTGAGACTACATACAGACTTTATACAGTACTTGTGGACCACAATTGCCACCCAGGCAAACCCAATTAGAAAAATAACCCACATAACAATATTTGGGATAAACAAGTCCATGGCATTTATTAAGGGTTACACAAAACATGTAATTTGTCAATAACTTAATATAACCAACTTGAGTTCATACATTAACCATTAAAGGAGTTGTCTCCCTTCAGAGTTTCAGAGAATGCATGAATGAAATACTCTGCCACTTCCTGGTTCAGACTGACTAATTTGCATAAGCTCCATGCTTGTACAGCTCAGTGCCATGCTGTGCTTTCAGATGCTAATTGATCAGATTAGCTTCTCAAACTACTAACAGGACTTCTTATCTGATCCCCAAAACAAAAGCCCTAATTACAGTTCTGTTTATTTTACATAAATCAAGCTTTTTACTGCTCAGCAGCACAGGACACTGCCACTACCTGTGTGATGACTTCACTCACTGTTATCTCATTGAACAAACAGCAGGGGGAGAATTGTTTACAGGTAGGTTACTGAGGGAACTGAAATAGCCAGGGAGGTCATAAATTCACTTGTATCTCCTTTGGGAAAACAGAGGAACAAAGCAATATATTTGGAAAATGTCTTTATTTTGTGTTCCCTACAATTTGAAAGCTATTTTTTGTAGCGAGACAACCCCTTTAAAGTTCATCATGAAAAGTCCACCTGTAAAATAGTGACCATTGTTCAACACTAATAAAAAAAACTGCGGGTAGGGATGCTTCATGGTCTTCTTCTCCTAGTGATGAGCCCAACCCATAAATGCTACGTTTATATCTTCCAAGGGATTCCCGACACAGAATTCTTCATCCAATCACAATTCTATTGTGGAAATATGAGGAAAAAGAGAGGTTAGTGATGTAGTCCTAAACATCCCCACTTGCATCCCCTAGAGGGGGGGACCTTCAGGAAAAGCACAAATTAGAACAGAAACATCATAGAGAAGTGAGTGAAGACTGAAGCAAGCCATCTGAACATTTGTTTTTTAGGTCCACATTACAACCCCTTTGGAAGGAACTTTGATCTTACTCTCTGTAGGTCTGGGGTGAAAATCTTTGGCTGACAGTAGACACCTCGGCTTATTTATATGCAGATACAAATTTTCAGATGAGTGAAGTAGGGGATGTTTAAGTGAGGTCACATTTAGATGAATGGATGCAAAGTTCAAACATCTGACATATGGAAGATTAAATTGTTAATCTGCTTATAGGACATTGAAGTAGTGATCCCACTATTTTGCTATTATACACATATTTAATAGAAAATTACTTGCAATGTTTTCTTTAACATTTCTACAGAGCCCCTACATTGTATGTGCCTTAGGCAAAATGCAGAACTAGCTGCCGAGCAAACGCAACACATTATGAATTCATAGAAAGCTTAATGATTCACAACTGACAAATTCTTCAATGAAGTCAGGAACATGTCGTTTTCTAGGTATAAAAAGTTCCAATTCATTACATGACCTAGGTCTGAAAACACAAAAATATCTTCATACATTCTATAGCAACCTGGTGGGGTGTTGTGTCACCATCATTTCAGCACATAAAATCTTTATTGCATTACTATGTGACAGAAAAAAAACAGTTTGTACCTCAGTCCATTACTTCAACAGTCCTCCATTTTTTCCTCTTTTCCTTTCAATGTCCATAGAGCTGTTAAACTAGAAAGTTGTCACGCGTACAGCCTTGCTGCATCCCACAGCGGTGACGTTTCGGAAGTTATTTCTTCGCTTTCAAGCATGCGCTGAGGATTGAGTCTCCTTTTAACTACTCATTAGCATATCACATGATTCTTATGATTTTTTCAGCTTCTCTCCTCTATCATATATCCCTTCATCACAGAGCTCAGCCCTCCCTCTATATATAACCCTAATATCAAGAGCTCACTTCTATCTCTATATAAACCCTATATATCACAGAGCTCAGCTTCTTCCTCTATCATTAACCCTATATATCACAGAGCTCAGCTCCTCTCCTCTATCATATAACCTATATATCACAGAGCTAGCTTCCCCTCTATATATAACCCTATATATCACGGCTCAGCTTCTTTCTCTATCATATAAAATCTATATATCACAGAGCTCACTTCTCTCCTCTATCATATAACCCTATATTCACAGAGTCAGCTTCTCTCCCTCTTTTCATATAACCCTATATATCACAGAGCCAGCTTCTCTCCTCTTATCATATAACCCTATAAAATTCACAGAGCTCAGCTTTTTCCCCCTCATAATAACCCTATATATACAGAGCTCAGCTTCTCCCCCTCTATCATATAACCACTATATATCCACGAGCTCAGCTCCTCTCCTCTATCATATAACCCTATATATCACAGAGCTCAGTTCTCTCCCTCTATCATAAAAACCTATATTTTCACAGAGCTCAGCTTCTCTCCCTCTATCATATAACACTATATATCACAGAGCTCAGTCCTCTCCTCTATCATTAACCCTATAAAAATCACAGAGCTCAGCTTCTCTCCCTCTATCATACAACCCTATATATCACAGAGCTCAGCTTCTCTCCCTCTATCATATAACCCTATATATCACAGAGCTCCGCTCCTCTCCTTGACATGTCAGGTTCCTTTTAAGAAAAGTAGAGAATAGGGTCTCCAAACAAAGAACTGGTCTCATAAATGTTCCCCCTAAATGTTCTTTCAATAAAATGAAAAACTATAGTGTTATGACAGTGTTGAGATTTGAAAGATAATGATGTAGGAGGTGGTTGTCCTTCAGTTGCTGAAGGGATTTTCACTAGTTGAACCCTTTCCCATCCTTGCATGTGTTGTGTAAATTTTTTGTATAAATACTGAGTGACCATGTATGATTTTTGGCGCCCGGGCATAATTTTTTTTGTGCACATTAATATATAGAATGCACTTGAATCTATGAACCTGTTCTACTGCGGGTCATAGATTTAGAGCTACAAAGCGACACTTCTGGCTCAGGTAAAACCCCTTTTAAAGTGCTCTACCTGTCCCAACAGTAATGCGTCTGGATTTGCCGTACTGAAGCTATAAATGTGTAGTTTTGTACAGTTGTAGTACGACACGCCTCTAGCACGGCCCCCGATCTCAGGCACATTACAAAGTGCCACAGGTGCTCTGCATTGTGCCTGATATTGGAGTGCGCCTGAATAAAAATAGAGCGAACCGGGCTGTGCTTGTTTTTTGGCTAAAAAGCCGCCAGACTTCAGGCGCAGCCCTGTTCATACATGTCGCCCATAGGCTGTAAGATTTTTGTTAGGTTTGGCTGGAATCTTTCTTTGAATATCCATTTATAAAATGTGAAAAATCTTTTTTTATGCACATCTTTCTATAATGAAAGAAATGACTGTCCGTGTTATTAGTCTTCATAAGGGGAAACACATTATGTGGAAAAATTTTGAGACGGTGTAACTGCCTGAAAAAAACCCTCATTTACACATCTTCCTTTTTTTCTTTTTTCCCTGCTCACTCATGACTAAATGTTAATTGTACCAACTAGGGGTTCCCGGCACTTCGCGGGGCACATTAAAATCTATCTGTTTATTTCCACGATGTTGGATCTTTTCAGGGTATCAAAGACTTTAAACGTTTTTATTATTTGTTCAGTGCAGGTTTAAAGACCAAGGCGGGGTTTTTCATGAAAGTTTGTTGCTTTCACCTTTATGCAAATGATCACAGTTTTGATCTTTGAAAAAATGTTAATTCTTCTCTTCCTTGGCCTAAGATCTACTAATGGCTGTGACATGTCACGGTATAGAGTCCTTTTGGTATCTAAATGAATTAAAAAACGAAGCTAACTTTTATATTAGGTCTAGGTGATTGATGCATTTCTTAACCACATCTGACACTGGAATATTTTAAAATATGTTTTCTAAATTTTTCATGAGACTGTTTCTTAATGCCTTGTGAGTTTAAACTTGAGAAGACACATTTCCTTTTCCTTCTTTTGTACAGTGCTGTTTTGATGAAGCCTCTTTTCCCTATACTCTGTTGGTACGTTGTGATTGCAACAATTTAACCGGTCAAAATGACTATAATGACGCTGGTATGTTTTTTTCATTTTCATTTCTTTGGATTTGTCTTGATTCACCAAAGCATTGACAACAAAATATTGATTTCATGAAAAATATGAACAATACATATTAAGATGGGTTAAGAATATAGATGTGAAAAGGGTCGCCTGGTTATGAAACAAACAAATTCCCGATTATTAAAAGGTGATTTTGACCCGGTGACAAATATTTCCCGAGGGATTATATGGAAGTTACTTAAAACACGGTAAATAGTAGAAAGGTTGGGAAAAAGACCTAATCCCTGAGTCCATTTTGTGACTCTACTGCTTTTTCAATCGAATGGGTGACCCCTTGAGTGCCCTTTAAAAGCCTAAGGCTGCATTAAATCCCTTGGGAGAGGAGAAAAAGGCAGAGAAAAAAAAAACAAAAAAAAAAAATCAAAAAAAAAAAAAAAAAAAAAAAAATTTTAAGAAGCATGTACAGTAGCTGTAACGGACCGCAGAATTAAAACCAACGGTGGACCCTAAAATCTCCACCCTTGGGGCTAGGGGACCCAGTCAACACTGATGTAATCCACAGAAAACAAAAAACCCCAAAGAATGGATACCAAATGCCCACCGAGCTAAAAAAACCCTTCCCCACTCCAAACGGGGGCAATCGGAATAAACCCTGGTTCCCTGTCCCCCCACCAGAAAAAAACCGTTATATTATGTTTTTCAATTAGTAAAAAGTATAAGCAAAGCGCCATATAAGAGGAGCTGTGAAAAAAAAGTCAAAAAGGGGTTATCTGCCTATTTCCCAAACTTAAATTACCAATTATAATTTAAACCAAAAAGACCCAGGCTAACTTTCTTATGCTCCAACTAAATGTAGCAACTTTCCAGAAAATAAAAAAAACTAACAATCAGTTGATTGAAGCAATGGTGAAAAACCGATCCATGGTTAGCCCCCAATTTTTTTACCCCAATCAACTCCGTATCTCACAATAAAGGTCTTATAAAATACCATAAAAGCACCAAAAATTACAAGAAAATTTGCAAATACCTAAAATCTTTTTTCCCTAAAATGGCCCCCTCGTTTATATCCCCCAAAGGGTCCACTTTTTGACAAAGTAAAAGGGAAAGGAACTTTTTGTTCAATTAACCAAGCCTCCCGGCCGGAGCGCTCAGATATCCAAAACCAAAAACTAATGGCAGATAAGGTGACGGCCCTAGATAAAAGGGTTGTCCAAAATAAAGTACCCCGCGTTTCGGAAAGAAATCACGGTTTTCCCTTTTCCAAAAAATTTTCAAGTACTTTTATAAATGGCTTTTTTTTTTTTATACCCTTTTTTGCTTCCCTTTGCAGCTGTTTCTGCTTCCTACATTAAGTAGTGGTGCCCATATCATTTTGCTGTGGGGCCTTATGAATTCCCAATGCGCTCCTGATTGTCAGTTTTTTGCCTATGATTTGCCCTAATAAAGTACCGCTGCACTATGGGACAAGTCGTTGGGGAAGTAAATTCCCTTTTTGCGGATTTTGCTCCCTTTTTATTTCACAGCAAATTGAGACATGGAATAATAAACCCAAAGGTCAGGACTTGGCAGAATCCGAACATCCCGTTACAAAGGAGTTTGGAAGAAAACAGAAGCCCCGGGGAAGTGGCAACGGGCAGTGTGGGTCCCAATTTTTAAAAGAGGTGAGTATAAGTTTTATAGTTTAAAATGACAGCAGTATTCTGTTAAAAAAATAAAAGCATTCATTGGACAACCCCTTTACCTTGGTCCCTTGCATTTGCACCTTCTTCATTTCAGCTATGTCCATCAGTTAATATTATACACAGGTGCCAAAACCTATATACAATATTTCACGTGTGGTCTTCTGATCATAAGCATTTTTGGTCCTTCCGTTGCACTCTTACTTACTTACTTGACATGCTAGTTTCTAAAGTTAAATGGTCACTCACCTTTCAACAAACTTCTCAAGATAAGCTATTGTGTGTAGGCAAGGAGTGGCAGCATTTATTGTATAACTTGTGTATGCCGTTTGTAGCAGCTTTTTACCCTCTCCAGGTTGTGTTTCTAATTTTCCATTGTCTCGGAGCTAGTGGGTAGAGACTAGCTGCTATGATATGTCCCATACAAATGTTTCTTATATCTCTGTAGCACACCCCAAGAAGTCACAGCAAGATGGAAGACATTATAGAGCAGTGCTAGGCAGTGTAAAATAAGAACCCTAAAGTTTGTAGCCATGTATCTGTGTCTCTCTTAGGTCCAGTCTGGAACTTACTTCTTCATGAAAGCTAATTAGATTAGCCTGACATGTCCGATCCCTCAAAAACCCATACTGATAGAGTGTAAACATATATCAAGTTATAGAGACCAGGATTCTGGAGAAGGGCCATTGATCCAGGGATCTATTCCAATTGTGAGATTGGATTGTCAAATGAGTACAATTGGCTTCTACCTCATGGGGTTTTTTTGCCTTCCTCTGGACTATTCTAGATCCAGTCTGATGGCAACTCTGGGATCAGAAATTAAATCTTCCTTAGAGCAGATTGGTTCTCTCCTTATGGCTTTTCAAAGCCTTCATCAGGAGGGGAAACTAGGCTTAAACTCCATATCTCCCTCAAACCTAGAGGTGAGGAGGACCAGATCACCATTGAGCTCTGAAGCGGCAGCATTGGAGGACAAATAGGTGAGTATAACTTTTTTTTGTTTTTTTACCCAGCCTTTCCCTATTTTAGAAGAAAAACATGTCTACCAGACAACTCCCTTATTTCCAACAGAATTTGGGGTGCATGCCATCTGTATTTGGTGATGCGTCCATCTCAGTGTTTTCCAGGCTGAGTTGCTCTTTTGCTGAATTTAGCAGGGGACATTTATATTAATAGCTAATTTACATTATTCCCTAATCATGTGATTGGTCATTGGAATTCCTGTGTAAAACACAGCACACACAGATGATGGGATTTAATAGGCTGAGCTTTTCCCCATTCTTCTCCATTGCACCCCGATTCATTCTTAGGGGTCGAACACTTTTAGTTTGAAGTTTCTTATAGTTTGTCTAATTGAACAATATTTTGGATTATTGTTACTTTCTTTGACAATACTTCAGTTGTAACTATTTTGTCTTCAACACACTGAATTTTATTTATAATTCTGTAATGACTCATTAGCTTCTTGTTTTAGTTGTTTAAGCACTTTATTTTTGAGCATTTATTGCTTCCCTTACCCTTTTATTCAACTACTTTGGTTTTCTCCTCTCTCTTACCTCTTTCTTCCCATAAATCTATCACCGGACCCATTTAAAATGCTTTAAAAAATGTTCAATTTCGTTTGTGTGCTTTTATTTTTCAGGACATTGTCCCAGTTTATGCCATTAGGTCATCTGTTTAGCTGGTGAAAATTGGCTTTTCTGAAGCCTAGTGTTTTTGTAGCTCCTCTCCTAAACATCTTATTAAAGGATAAATGAAAACGTATGCTGTTTCCTTTCCCTTTGTTGGACCTGCAGGTTTCAGCTTCACAATTGATATCAGGGTAGTTAAAATCTCCTCTAATAATCCTCTCACTATGATAAGCTGTCTGATCTTTTAACTTTTTTCGATTTTCTGTTTCTTCCATTATATGTAGAGACTTATAACCAAGTTTGGAAACTGCAACTTCCTTGCAACAGCACCTCACCCCAGTATGGTGATATGTGATCAATACAAGATGCAGACCACCTACCTGCCAAACACAGGAGCAGGTAGGGTAATAAGGTTCCCTTCCCACCAATCCTCTTTTGCCTTGTCTAATTTTTGTCTCCTCTAACTACAGCACCATCTCCTAATCACTCACAGAATCATCCAGGTGTTCATTGGCAAACTTCAGAGGGGCCTGCACCTGCGCCTTCTTCAGCAGGGGGACCTTGCGGGCACTGCATGATTTCAAACCATTATGGCATAATGTGTTACCAATGGTTTTCTTGGTGACTGTGGTCCCAGCTGCCTTGAGATCATTAACAAGTTCCCCCCATGTAGTTTTAGGCTATCTCTCACCTTTATTATGATCAAGGATACCCCACGAGGTGAGATTTTGCATGGTGCCCCAGATCAATGTCGATTGACAGTCATTTTGTATTTCTTCCATTTTCAGTTGTCTCCTTCTCACCAAGCGTCTTACTTATGATTTTGAAGCCCATTCCAGCTTTGTGCAGGTGTATGATCTTGTCCCTGACATCCTTAGAAAGCTTTTTGGTCTTGCCCATGTTGTAGAGGTTAGAGTCTGACTATTTAAGACAGCTGTCTTTAACGCAGGTAATGAGTTGATTAGGAGCGTCTAAATGGTCTGTAAGAGCCAGAGCTCTTAATGGTTGGTTGAGGATCAAATACTTATTTCTCTCAGCAAAATGCTAATAAATTTATATAATTTATACAATGTGATTTTCTGGATTTTATTTTGAATATTCTATCTCTCAAAGTTAAAATTAACCTACTGTTGAAATAATAGACTGTTCATGTCTTTGTCAGTGGACAAACTTAGAAAATCAGAAAGGGATCAAATAATTATTTCCTTCACTTTATCTGGAGATTAAAGCATATTAAAGCTGTGATGTTTGGGTGGGGGGTAGGGGTGGAGGCAGGTTATGGAGAGCCTTTTAGGTCATGATGTTGAATTGAATTTGCTGGCAATAGGTAGACAGTAAAGGGATTGGCAGAGAGAGAGGCAGAGGGGGAGAGAAGAGAGAGGAGGATCAGACAGGCAGGGGAGTTGAAGATGGATTGAAGAAGAGCAAGAGTGCTAGACAGGAGTCCACAGAGAAGGATGTTGCAGTAGTTTAGGCAGGAGATGGCATGGTCTAGCATGTCTGTAGTACTGAAGTTAAGGAGCAAGTGGATTTGAGAAATTTTTTAGGTGGAGGTAAGGGCTTGAATGTGTGGCTTGAAGGACAGAGAGGAGTCAAAAGTTATCCCAAGGCAGCAGACTCGTAAATACTAGACCAGAAAGATGCATTGCTCACCTGGGATCCATTAGCACAATGTTTTCTATAGGCATGGGGTGGACGGACAGTTCGCAGGACCCGTAAGGCCATTATATATCCAGATAATATTTGTAAGTCCAGCACTTCTGGAAGTTTTCTTAACACAGTATTCTTTATTTCATAATGTTAAAAATAAGTTTCCATAATACCACTGAAACGCAAGACTACTGGTGCATGTGTTGCTTGTTGCTGCTTGTTTAACCCAAGGCAGAAAACACTGGACCACATTTACAATGGGACTGTGGCATATAAATGTCATAAAATGTGCCAAAACTGTCACATTTTTCGTATAGCATGTTGCAGTGTGCTGCTGATACATTTGTTAAGCATACTTTAGACACTTTTTGTGACTTCTCCAATGCAGGGTCGTAGGTTAGCAGAAAATAAGTGTGGCTTAGATGGGAAAGAGCGTGTGGCCACGGTGCAACATATTGCCCCAAAAATGGGCCAAAATCTGGCATAGAAATAAAGTCTAAGGATGTACCAAATTTATCAAACGGCATGACTCACCGTAATAAATAACACATACATATTTTGCACATTAAAAGCATTTTTATAGCAAAAAAATTAAATATTTTTGTCTATTGCCACTTTAGTCATGACTTTTTAAATGCTTTTTTTTTTATTGACTTAGCTTTATGAGGATTTGTTTTTTGAGGAGTAATTTCCAACGATGCTATTTTAGGCTACCATGTAACTCATTGATGACCTATTAACATCTATTTTGAGGGGGAATTAGCAATTCTACCATTGGTTTGGGGAGTTTTTCTTACAGCGTTCACCCTGTGATATAAATATAAATTTGATTTTATTATATGTTTTGTTTGATGTGTTGATACGAAATATTTTTTTTTTTGTTATGATTACAAAACGATGGAGATCCAGCACCAATGGAAATAAGAAGATGGAAACTTTACATTAGGTGAGGAATAACACGCTGTCTCGTTTCGGGTTCCTAGCACCCTTAATTGTAGCTCCATATAATTTTTTTCTTTTTTGATTCATTTAACTTTTTTTTCTGTATATGGGATTTTTAATGCAATACATGGATTTCAATGTTTTTTTTATTTAAGATCTTTTCATTTATTTGTCTTCAAGGAACTTTGATTTTATTTATTCATTTATTTTTTGTCCTATCATGGGACTTTACCTTGATACCTTGCAATCTTTTGATCACTCCCATAATACACTGCAATACCCCTGTAGGGGTAGATTCACACAAAGCTTTTTTGTTCATACACCACTGCAATTATTGATGCAGTTTTTTTTTACCCAAAGATGAAGTGGATCCCACAGAAAGGAGAAGTATAAGTGCTTCTTTTTTTATTTTCCATCTCTTTTGAATCTACTTCTGGCTGCAGCTCAAAAAAATGAATGAAAAAAGTTTTTAAAAAATGCAGCATTTTTCCAGAAAAAGCCATGTGTGACATCACTCACGAGGAGAAAAATTATTCAATTTCTACACCTAAAGAAGATAATTAATTCTTGTCACTGAAACTCCCCTTTTACTTAGTATTCTTCCCACAAATGGAATTCCATTAACAGAAGCCGTACACATTTATAGATGGATGTTGTTTCTTGGAGGACATAAGTACAAATTGAGTTTAAAGGATATGTCTTAATGCAAATCCAGATGGCTTATCACAGCTGCATTTGTTTGACAAACCACCAGAATACCTATTTTGCAATGTTATCTCTCAGTGTCTCGGGAATTCAAAGGGAGACTCAGAAGGACTAAGAGTGGGTTTTCAAGTACAAGACTATAGGATACCATATTCACCGGATTTACACTGGGCAGCTGATGTGTTTGGAGGGAAATAAGAGTTATGTAGCAATAGAAAAGTAGAATTCCAGCACGAGTGCTGGAATTCTACTTTTCTATTGCTACATGCTTTTCATGGACATCTACAGCCGGATGACCATTCCTGCTGCATCGTGTGTTGAAGGATGCTGTGCGGATCCTCTGAAGCCCGATTTCACCTGGTGAGCATTTTTCTGTTTTTTTGCTTATCATGAATAAGAGTTATGCTTTCATTTAGTCCATTCAGCCACTGTTCCATAAAATGGTATAGCAGTTCATCTGTATCACACTAAACAAGTGACTGTGGGTTGCAGGTTTTTTTTTTAAACTTTTTGCCAAGCAGACTTTAAATCTCGGGTGGAGACAGTTTCTCTGCACAGATATTCTGGAGTGTCTGTGGACAGAGCACAGCTATACACTAAGGGCATGTCCCCACGGCACGGGTTTTCGGACGGTTTTCAGGCGGTTTGCGGTTTTGCAGACCGCCTGAAAAACCGGCCGAAAATGAGCACGATGGTGCTCTATGGAAAACCCGTGCAGCAATCCCCACTGCACGGGTTTTCTGTCCGGCAGTTTTTCCGCCCACAGTCCGGCCGCAATACATTCTACAAGCACACTCATCCGTTGGGTTTTCGGACGGAATCTGTGCTTGTGAATGTGGAGGGGGAGGGCTTTTCTCTGCTCATCGCGGAGAAAAGCCGTCCCCCTTGCAGCTTTGGGGACGGACGCAAAACAGGACAAATACGGGCCGGGTAAACCGACTGGTATTTGTCCTCTGCAGTGGGGACGCACCCTAACTGTGCAGCTGTACAATCGGAGAGCTGTCAGCAATTGCCGGGCTCTCCACTGAGAAAGAAGGGATGATTTATTAGCATCCCTGCTGTAACGTGCTGCCAGGGCAGGAGGAGTGGAGAGAATGGGAGTCATGGTTGAATATGTCCTGATGGCTATACTCCATCCATGCCTGGTGCCACTTACAGTAAAGAGGAAGGGAACCTGCAGCTTGATGGAATTACCTCTGGGTGGTTGTATCACTCTCCTGCCTTTGTGTTATGTTGCTGGGAAGTGCCCACGATAACAGATGCATGTGTAGAAAGTAGGAGAATAGACAAAGGGTTAGTGCTGCAAACCAGTGACATGTCATTTTATCTTCCAACTAGTTGGTTAACACAGAATTCCTTTTCCATCCGTTACAGTTCTTTCTCATTTTTAGCTCACATCAGCAGCAGGATATCATCCCAATAATCCACACTAAAGTCACTTTGGGATTCCAGCTCAGACTACAAGGATTTAACGGAGTATAACCCCAGGAGATCCGGCAATCCACTGCTTTCTTATTAGATACAGCATTAAGTCTAACTAGGAGTCTTCTTACCCCAGGAGAACTGGAGTGGTTAGATGAGCCAGGCAAGAGGCAACATTTTGGCATCATCCGGGCAGCAGGCCAGTGTGGGACGGACTTATGCTCTGCCACTCAATAAAGGTGAATGACTCCAAACTATCTGCCTGCAGCATCTCTTTAAATACATATTCAGTGGAATCTGTTGCTGGGAAATAGAACTGAGCCTGGTAGCTGCAGTCTGACAGGATCCCAGGCTGAAAGAGTCAAGTCACATCCTCCATCCTCTAGTCTGCAATCACTCAGACCAGACATAGAACCATAGCAAGCCCTCACCTCTCTGCTTCTGTCGGGAACTATATAACAGTTTACTCACAGTGACTTCAATAAAAATATAACATTCCGACAAAAGTCAACATTAAAACTCACATTTTACTGTTGACTTTGATCGGATTGTTATATGTTTATTGAAGACGGCACTAGGAGAGTTGCAATATCCAGACCATTATTCACACGAGGCAGTGCATATTATATATTAGCCCAGGTATACGTTATTACATTGTACTCACAGTGACTTGGCAGTTTCTTATGTTACAGAGCACTTAACATCACATTCCATAGATATATTACACTAGAAAGGTTCCTTCAGAGATCATTAACCCATCCTTCAGACTAATAATAAAAGTGGATCAATGAACTACAGACATATCAGCATCATCATCATCATTATCATTACAGTTTAATACAGTTCCAGCATAGTGTAATTAATTTTAATGTACACAAAGGATTAACCCAGCACGTTAAGGTTTAACCCTACACTGTCATCTCGATTGCTGTATAAGGGTATGTTCACACAGTGTAATTTAGATACGTTTTTGGATTCGTGTTGGACCCAAAACAGACCCAAACATTAATAAAACAATGTGTAATATGATTTAGATTAGTTTCAATCTAAAACATGCATCGATGTTCAGACGTCTGAACCCTGATGCGTGTTTGTCATGCGTGTTTCTGATCCGTTCAGAGAACTGACATGTAAATTCTTGATCTGTTTACGCAGCAGACACCCTATTTAAAACTATAGAGTATGTTTCTTCTGCACAGAAAACGCATCAAAACAAGCATAACACTTTGGGCAAATCTTTGGATATGTTTTTCAGCGCTTTTCAATCCATTTTTCGGATGCAAAAATGGATTGAGAACCAGACACTCAACAGAGTGATAAGGCATCTCGGAGAGGGTCAAGTGGACAAAGGCACAACCCTCTCTCCCCCTCCCCCAATCTCAGAGATGACTGGTATTACTGGAAGCCAGTCCGGTCAATTGTTCTCCTGTGTCTCCAACTTTGGAGCTGGGCAATTTTGCGTGAAATGACCCAGCCTTCCACAACTGTGGAAATTGCCTTCCTTGGCACTTCTCAGATAATTTGATTATCATTACTTTTCCTCTTGTCTTGCACTTTCTAAATGTTCCATTGGATTGAGCTAGCTAAACTCATTAATGCTGAAACTGACTTATCACGCCAATCAGAATGGGCAGAGACTAGCTTGTCATGGATCTTGCTATTTAATCCAGCCATCAATGTGTCAGACAGCATCTTTCCCATCCCTTGATCATCTAGGCTGCCCCCTGCCTCTCCGACAGCCCGTCTGAATCTTTCAGAAATAATCTTCCACTGGTTCTTTAGCTTTTTGTTGGATATTTGTTATCTGGACCCAGGATTGTGGAGGAAAAACGTCTTTGATTTGATCTCTAAGTTGGTTGACATACTCTAGGGTCTTTTGAGGGTAATTTTCATGTTCTGATGGATATATTGGCAGGATGAGTTTGGTGCAGATAGCAGCAGAGTCAATCTGAACTGCTAGTCCTCTTATTATCTAAAACAAGCATCTCCATGTGGAATATCGATTGTTTCATGGCTTAGGGACAGATTAAAAGAACATCTTCATCTCTCCAGGAACATGCTGAGTGATTCTCCTATCCTGTTGGCCACCTGTGTCTGGCACAAATTGTTCTCTAACAAGATCTGCTGAGGTTTGAGGAACAAGATGCTCCTCAGCCATTCTATGTACTTCCCCTGCATTGATTTTGGGAGGGAATAGGAGCTCTCCTTCCACTTTACAAAAAACTTTACCTCCCCTTAGTTCAGATAGTTCTTGCCAAGGGGGTGAGTGGTAGCAGATACATATATTGGGGAAGTGGCCCTGACTAAGGGCTCAACAAATGATGGGGGTGGTTGAACAAATGCACCTGGCAGGTCTTCATTGGGGTACACCATGGTTGAGCCAGTGGAAATTTTAGGTCTGGCATCTCTGTCTACTGGGGATCCCCGAGTACCTGAGTCAGGAATGTCTAGGTTGTTAACAGTGGTGTCTACTAGGGATTTAGCAAAGGTTGCTCTGCATCCTCCGCATCTGCCTCAGATTGCCCATTATCTGAATTACTTTCTCCTGCTGCTTTTACCTTGTTTTCTACTGTAAAAATTCCTATGACTTTTTGTTACTTCCAGTAGGATTCAACCATCCATCTACTCCAAGCTACTTTCTCATTTCGCTCTGTGAAACTTGATTTACAATTTTTATAGCACTCTACCAAAAGGGATAATTCAAAGGTTCCCTGTTTAGGAATCCCACAATCCAATCCCCTAATTAGCTTACACCATTTTGGTAAATGCTTGTTGACCCATATGCCATACTTTTTACTCATCTCCATCTGTGGGGTGAAAGGAGTCTTAGGATATCCATTACTCTGGTTAGGCACTAAGTCAACCTTGCTCACACTGTTACCCATAGCCCAGCTATGATGGAGGGGACTCTTACCCTTCTGTCCTGGATTGTTAGCTAACAATTTCTTATGGCTGTTAGGGACAGTCCCACACTAGTGTTGAACGATTACGTTGGCTATCGACATCGGGCGATAGTCGATAGTCGGCCACCATCGATAAGGTTTTTCGATAGTCGATCATCTCCGATGACCATTAAAGTCTATGTAAGAGCAACAACCTTCATTCTTCCACCCAAACAGGGCTGGAGAAGCTGGAATTAACAGCCACAACAGTCAAATGGATACCTGCTACATCTTAGGCACAACACTTAGGCTATAAAAGCCACGAAAAAACCCCCCCAATTTCCCTTCCCGTCTTTCCCCTACCCCCGCCCCG
>JAODAL010023625.1:0-62297 GCA_025379985.1 Phyllomedusa bahiana
TTATTTTTTCCCGGTTGGGAAAAATTTGGTATTTTTGGTTTGTCCGAAACATGACTGTTAGAATCCAAGAGGAATCTGCCAGAAGATAGAAGATGTTTCGGCAGAGAACTGGCGGCTTAGAAATCCTACAGTAGAAAATCCTTGCTGTGTATACTACAGCACGGATTTTCCATTGAAGTCTACACATCACTGGTTGCAGTCAGATTTTTTCTGATTAAGTTATTTAGGCCAAAAAACCACTACTGGTAGAACATAGTCAAAAAAGGGAATGATATATCAGCCCCACTTACAAGGGGAAATCACAAAAAAAAAAAAAAATTATGTAAAAGTGCCTCCCATTGGGATAATTAATGTGTAAAAATAAAACAAAATAAAAACACACTAAAAAAAACTTGTTAGCCCCGACCTGAAGACCCTAATATTATATAATCACCTATAATGAAATTTTTAAAAGACCAGCTGCTATCACCCGGCTCAGAGGCTCTAAAAAACCAGTCGTGGGAGCTAAAAGACATGGCGACCAAATCCCCTAAGGGAAAAACACCATTATTCCCAGCTGTACTCCACTGGCTCGGAGGCACCGTAAGCCATCCTTGCTGGCTCAGCCATTTTTTCTCTCCAGGGATACCAGCCTGGAAAAGTCCACCTTTGCCAGATCGAGTCAAAATAGTTAAACACTGAGGGACTCATACTCCAATTGACTCCCTCACCAATTTTTTATTTTTTTTTGGGTGGGAGGGGGGTTGAATTGGAAACCGTCTCCAGCTCTTGGTTCGAGACTCTGCACGAGCCTCACCATTGTCACCAGACCAAAACAAATATGGGGACCATCACCGTGAAGAAACCAACACCAACTCCAAAGACCCCCTAATAACCTTAGTACAACAGGATTAGTATGCAAGCTGAAGGGGAAGGGAGTCTTTTGAGCTAAGAACATCTGGCGATTTATATCAATGCTCTGAACACCTTACCCCCAGCCAATTTTTCTGCTGGCTCAGAGGCACCAGAAACCACAATCATGGCAATGTTAAACAGCAGCTCGCTGGGACACGACCCAGCATGAGCCTCACCATAATTGCTAGACCACACCAAAACCAGGGGGACCATTACCATGATGAAACCCAAACAAACACCAAATTTAATCACCAACTCAAAAGACCCCCTAATAGCCTGACTACAAAGATCTGGCGATTTTAACCGACCATAACCAGTTAAGGAGGCGAGGTCTTGAGCTAAAACCGACCCGGCGACCCAAATCCCCGAAGGGACAAAACCTCCATTACCCCCAGCCGTACTCCACTGGCTCGGGGGCCCAAAAGCCATACTCTATTGCTTATCCAATTTTTGCTCTTTAGGGATAAAAACCCCGAAAGAGCCCCCCTTTTCGCTGGGCCGTCCTAGTTACCCTGAGGGAATCCAAACCCTTAAGGAACCCTCCACCACCTTTTTGATCACAACTCCAAGAACCTCAACCGCCATGGCTACTCTGACGACTTATTCCCCCAATGTCCTGCAGCTCCAAAAACCCCAGGGCGGGCGGGTGGGACTGCTCACCACGTGCTGCCGACTGCCTTCCCGGGTGGAGGGAGGCCCATAAATACCCCTCCTCCGCTCCGGATCTACTTCCTGCTCCCCCTCCCCTCGGGGAAGCAGCTCCGGCCTCACCCAGCGTGTCAGGTCATGCCGCGCCTCCCCTCCAGGGGGCGTGGCCTCGATCCGACACGCTGCCTTGACCCCAGGTCCACGCTGAGTATGTGTGTCCTACCCCCACCAACTCACCACCATACCTCCATCCTTAGCAAACGGCTTCTGTGACCTATCCCAATAACAACACCAAAACTAACTCCTTTGGATTAAATTGGCCACAGCAGCCGTTTTATTAACAATATAACATAAAAATATTGACAACCAAATATAAATATTATGTAATTTTAAACCCGGTATATAAATATATATATGCCAATACCCCTACCAAAATATTTCCAAAAACCCGCTCCTCACCTGCAGGCCGACTAACCAGCGGCCAAACCAACATTATTTTTAACCGACCATGACCAGTTAAGGGGGCGAGGTCCTTGGAGCTAAAACCGACCCGGCAACCCAAATCCCCAAAGGGACAAAACCACCATTACCCCCAGCCGTACTCCACTGGCTCGGGGGCCCAAAAGCCATACTCATGGCTTATCCAATTTTTGCTCTTCAGGGATAACACCCTGAAAGAGCCCACCTTCGCCGGGCCGTCATAGTTACCCTGAGGGAATCCTACCCCGAAGGACTCCCTACACCACCTTTTTGATCACAACTCCAAGAACCTCAACCGCCACCGCGAGCATTCCATGACACCTCATGCATGTCCGCCCGCCACCAAACCGAGCACCCTTTCAATGCCTTCCTGTAGGCCAAGGGCCCAAAGATCCAACCCCACAGCCGTGAGGTGAACCCCATCCGACCTACAAAAATTAAACCCTCCCCCCAACTCCAACTCAAGGGTGTCGGACAAAAACCCCTCCATTCCCGGGCCACAAAATTGGCCACCAATCTGTTCACCTTCACCCCTCCGCCCTGTTCACGGGATTCCACAGACCGGCACCCCGCCAATGATGACGGAACAACACATTTCCGACCACACTATCACCAGTGCCGGAAAGGAGGACCACAAACCCCAACAGGTCAACTTTAAAAATTTCCCCACCAAAATTTTTGGGAGTCAAGGACCCCAAATCGTTGCCACCAGCATGCAGCACCAGCACCTCGGGAGGCCGGTCACACTCCGCGAACCGAAGAAATTCTGGAACAGCCCCGAGCCATCTCAGGCCACACCGTCCTATCCACCGCACCACCGCCACGTCCCGGGAAAAACCAAGCTGACGTCCATCCGGCCGAACATCCGCTCTCTCCACGCCCCAGTGCACGAAAGAGTGGCCGAGGATCCAAACCAAACAGGGGGGGGTAAAAAGGGAAGAAAACACACAAAAAAAACCAAAAAAAAATCCCCAAAAAAACACGCCCCCCCTCCCCCCAAACCCATCAAACATTCTCCAGCGCGACCAACGGGGGCCGGCATAAAACCGGAATCTGTCGGATTCCCAAAAACCCAATCATAGGGAGAGCCCGGACAGAGCCCCCAACCCGCACCTCCGTCGCCGCACCTATACGAAAAAAAGGGGGGGGTTGGGGGAAAATTCCCTGGTTCCGCCTAGGCCCCTAAACATCTCCGAAAAACCTTGTAAAATGAAAACGGGGGCAGAAACTCCCCTCTTCATGACCAAAAATGGGCCCCCAACCCCCCTGCATCTCCCCCGAAAGTCCCGCAAGCACCGCACCGGGCACATTAGGAGCCCAAACGACCCCAGCCGGAACCAAACCCGGCCCCTCCCCCGATCATTTTTGACTTGCGGAGTAGAACACCCCCTTGCCCTTGCTTCCAAAACTGAGGCCCGCAGACCCCACCCCCCCACCCGCTCGGGGACACCCCAAATTTGCCCACCCCAAAGCCCCAAAAAAATGCCAAAGAAAAAATCAATCTAAACAAACCACTTCAAAATCAAGGAAGCCAAAGCTCCAAATTTACCCCCAACCGCTCCACGGGCGAAAACCCCCGGCGTCTAGAAACCCAGCCCCCGCCCCCGCCTGTAACCCCTCAATGCCCGGGGATAAAAAAATCCCTTTGTCAAGCCCGTTTCTTCCCACTTAAAAACCGGCCCTGAATCTTAACCCTGGAAGCACCCCTTGCCCTGAACATGGCGAGAAGGCACAAAAAAACCCCCACCCCTCCTTTCCGACCTAACGGGCCAAACCCCCCCCCCATCCCCCAAAACTCCAGGCCCTGTCGTAGGCCCAAACAATCCCCCCTGACAGGGGAAGCCCGAATCAATCGGTCGGGGATCTTTACCACGTTCCGAGGTGACTGGGGCACATCTCGCCCCTCTCCACGGACGGCGCCCGGGTCCCGACCTGCGCTGTCGGTAATTCATACCCCCGGCACATTCACCACCCCCCACGAGTTCAATTTCCAAACAACGCAGCACTAATAACCTGAGAAGCCCCACCACCGGGGGTATGGGGGGAGGAGAATGCGTGAAGTTGTGTATAGCCTGCTCTATCCCAAATTGTACAATGAAAACGGATCTTCCTGTCCTGACCCTCTCCCCCATAATTCAACCACTCACCACTATCGGAAAAGACTCCAGAAACGCCAAAATTTCTTATAAACGGTTGAGGACCCCCTCATGAGGAGGCCAAGGGGCGCACACCAACTGTTCCCACAATGGCCCAAAGGCCAGTGCTGCCTGCACTTGCGTCCGTTTGAAAATACCATTCCTGGTTGGACAACTCCTGCCCGGATGGTGCTAAGGACCGCCCATTGTATTGGTCCAAGAATGATGCCCAAACTGCCAAGTCGGCCGTATGCTCCCTCGTCAGATGCACGAAATGATCTGGCTTCACCACCCCAGACGTGGCGTTTGCCAACCTCCGACAAAAACACCGCCCGCTATGGACAAGATCTGGCCCGCAAAGTTCAATTCCCCAACAAAGACTAACTCACGAAGACGTTGATTTTCACTCAAACAGCCACCCGCTGCACCTCCTCCCGCAAACGCCCGGAGCGTATCCTAGGCAAACGACACTCCATCGCCACGAATCGATGCAGATCCCCTGGAAATTTAGCCAAGTTCACCGGGCCTCCGTTTTTTTGTCTGCCGCCAGGGAACCCCAAAACCTATCAGCCACCCAATACAAAGAGCGTAACAAAGACCCACAAATCGGGGAACCCGGTGGCCTCTACGCACAAAAAATCATCAGGTTAATGAATGACCGAATTCAGTCCCGAAACGTCACGCACCACCCACTCCAATGAAACCTAAACGTCTCTAAATACGCGACGATAGAGAGCAACCCATGGTAGGCAGCGGTCAACATAAAAAATGCCCCTCCCAAGAAAACACCCCAACAAATTGTTACACTATACGCGTTGCAACTGGGCAGCAGCTGGAACGCCCAGTGCTTGATATCCGCTTTTGCCCACAGAGACCCCACCCCAACACAGAACAAAGGCGACTGCCTCGTTCCAAACGAGGTATATAAACCAAACGAGCACAGCTCTGGAGCAATGCCATCGTTCACGAACAACTCTTCGGAAATGAAAATTGATGTAGAGGCTGAATTTATTGGGGCTGGGTTCTAAGAAGGTAGCCAAGGTGACACACCAAATCAGAAAAGGAAGGGCTCTGGAAAGACCCGCCCATTCGAACCAAACGCCACCTCTTTCCCCAACTTCTCCGGGACAATACCCCGGGGTGCTCATACGTGGACCCACAAAATTTTTAACCGAAAATGGAACCCTGTGCCCCGGCTGGGGCATCCTAAAACCGTCTCCAAAACCTTCCAGTAACAGCCGTGCCGCATCCCGGTCCCTATACCTGGTCAGATATGGCTCCATCTCATGGAGCTTCACCGGCGTCACCCCCCTGGCTACCCGCGGCACTACTCTTGCCCCGCCCTTTCTTAAAACACTGGGTCACTGAGTGGGAAGTGGCCCCACAAATAAGAGATGATGTGTTTGAATTTACATCCTGCTCCAAACTTGCACTGGCCACTATTAAACTGCCAGCATGCCCCTTTTTGCCCTCCAGCTTGCTCCCCCCCTCCCGCACCGCTTGCGGAACCACCTTGGCAGGCACCGCCGGCCCCCTCTGAAAGGACGTCCCAAACTTCATAGGGGCCATCACATTTAACCAAAGACCAATGTCTTTATGGTCCCAACGAATGGGACGAACCACCTTCCGCTGTCGGAACTGCTCATCATAGCGGAGCCAAGCTAACCCCCGTACGCCCGATGAGCCTCCCGATCCGACCATGTAGCAAAAATAGAGTCCGCAGAGGTTCTCTGGGCCTTCTCCCCAACACGCTTGCCAATTTTGGCAAATGCCTGCAGCCCAATGGGATGTACGTCTGAGGAATGAGGCGTTCATCCTTTCTTCCCCTATCCAAGTTATTAAATTTCTCAAGTGGGTGAAAGGAGACGATCTCCACATAATTATACTTCTGACTTCTAACGCATCTCACTGTTCAAGTGTGCCCCTAACGGCCCGCAAAATCAGATCATACACCTCCACTTTGCTTTATCTCATCTAACCTCACACATGTCTGCATTTCCTTGTCAGTCTGCATGACCACCGCGACCCCAATCTCATGCATCCTTCCCCCCGGCACTCCCCCAGAGAAAAACCCCCCTACCCACCGCAGGACCACTCTCCAACGGCTGAGGAGTCGACAAGCACTAAACGGGGACGGACCCCAACCACCACCCCCAACTACCAAAGCGAGCTTGCAGTCACACGATCCCGCCCTTCTAACCCCACGACTCTCTTGCTCGTTGCCCCCCCCCCCCCACGCTTCCACATCCCCACCCCCTTGCCTAGTTCTACACCAACACTCCGCACATCCAGGCCAGGGACCGCAATATGGGGGGGCTTATGAACAAGAAAAGGACATTACTACACCAGGGCTGCGTGGGGGGCTGTGGTGGACCCCCTGCCGCTTCCCCAACTTCACGATCTGTCGTCACCGGGAAACTCTGATCCTCCAAGACGAACGCCAGCGGGTCTAAGCCATCACCCCCTGACGGGAGGGAGGCACAAACTGCAGAGGCCCCGGTCCTTAAGGTGACCTCTCCTACCTCTCCGCTTGAAGGTCCTGTGCTCGCCGACGATTCGCCGCCGGGGCCGGCAGGACGCCGCCAGCTGCACCCGTCAGGGCCATTGCTTCCCCTGCCGCGCTCGAGACATCCCCCAGACGACCTCCGACGCTGGGTGCACCCCCCCGAGCTTCACCGGCTGGGGCCGCACCGCAAACCTGGACCAGACCGTAGCTGACGCATGGCGACAGAGAGGGCCCTGCCATCAAGATGGTGGCCTGACCTGCTTATCCCCCGCAGAGCCTGCAGGCCAATGGATTCATAATTGAAGGGGCTCCACCTGGAACGTGGGCCCTTGATGGTAAATCAGGCTCAGCCTCTGCGGAGGTCTGGCCTCCTCTACGCCCACCACTTCTCATCCATCTACACTGCGCTCGGGGCCGTGCCAGAAGCGCCCGAGCTACTTACTGAATACCGATACGTCCGTAGCCACACTGCGCCCCTGGCAGCCGCCAGCCGGCGCAGCTCCTCCATCTGCCGCTCGCTTCCTTCCTGCCCAGCATCCATCCTAAACCAGGCCACACCTTCCCTTACTGGACCGCAGCGTGCAGCAGGGGCTCCTCACTTGCTCACATCATGTGCTGCAGTTGCCATCTCGCCGGGCGGAAGGGCGGCACCATCAAATACCCTCCTCCTGACCGACACCGGGATCTACTTCCTGCTCCTCCTCCCCTCGGTCATGCTGCGCCTCCCCTCCAGGGGGCATGGCCTCGGTCCGGTGCGCTGCCTGACACCTCTCTGATCTGAGAGAGGTTTGTGAACCCTGTTCCTGAAAGAGATCCACATCTGTCAGACATTTAAGGTGTATCCTGTTGATATGTCATAAATTTCTGAACATAGGGTGCAAAGGTTGAACATAGAAGTTCAAGTTGAGGGTCTCCTCCTTTGAGGAATGCTGAATGAGCCGTGGATACAAGCGGTGCACTTAATTCCAACTAGTAAACTCGAGACAATCGGCCTCTGTGAGAGGTGAGTAAGGAGGGCAAAGATATGTGCCTACTAAAAAATATGAAAGAGAACAACCAGAGAGAAACAGATGAACGGCTAGAGGAACTCTTGGTACAGAAGACTTACACCAAGAGCTATTCTCTGCTTTAAAGGGGTTGTCTCACTACATTGATTCATCTTACCTCTGTCCTCTTTTCTTGGTCTCCTTGGGTTTCACTTGGAATTCAGGTGCGTGTTTGCTGGCTTCCACTAGGCTGCAATAGAAGCCAGGTCTGTAGCTATAGCAAACAGTGCTGGCAGCCTATCATGAGAGATGGAACAGGTCTGTAGCTATAGCGACCTGAGGAGCTGGTGCAGCCCATACAAGAGGAGATAACCCAGAATCGGTAGGACACTGTTTATGGACACATATTGAAACGTGACTTGTTTTTGCAATATTTTGTAACATAAAAAGCAATCCTTGTAGTGAGACAACCCCATTAAGCCCATAACTCAGCTCTTGGAAACGGGGCCCTTGAAAATTGAGCTCTTTAAAACTGAAAACCACATCTCTAACACCATCCCTAACTATGTAACTAAATCTTGTGCTTTCAAACACCATATATATGTTAACTGTAGGTTACGCCAAGGTTAAAGGGAACCTGTCATATTCCCTATGTTGCCTTCATTATGGCCAGAATAAGGAAGTGACAGCTAGTGATAAGTGATAAGGTTGTGACCTGCTGTTTACAGAAGGGTGTTCATTATGCTGCTAAATAATGGCATTTTAAGGACTTTAGTTCTCATCTCCATATCATACAGCTGGCACAAGCAGATAGGAGACCAGAATATGTAAGAGCAGCTGCTTGCCCTCACTCCCTGGTAATTGACTGTTTCCTACCTGGAGCCTGAAGAAGTGAGTTACCACAAGACCCCAGGTATGTCATATTAACCCCTCTAATGCTTCCACCAGATATATTTACATTAACCCCATTGAGAAAAGCAGAAGGAAACATGCAGATGTTATAGTGCAGGGCCTGCTGGGATTTGCATATAAGGTGGATCTCTGATCCCCAGGACACTCCTAAGTAAATATGCTTTGTGTACAGAGGTAGAATTTCCATTATATTGTGTGCAAAATAAGAAAATCAGACACCAGGGATATGATGAAAAATAAGAACAGTCCTTTTTACTGGGCAATGATCACCAGTTTTACAGAGGTTGCATAAAATACAGACCTTGGATGATACCTATGAGTAGGATTCCATTTTAGCTGGCTGCTGTGGAAAGCAGGTGTTGGGGGCAATACTAGACAGAAAGCAGTGCATTCCCTTTGCCTTGAAATTTCTTGGGAAACTCACAGTTCAACATTATTTTACTAAGGAAATCTTCTAGACTTTGCTCATGGTGGCAGCTTTTACAGAATCAATTGTACTCACAGATGATGAGCGGCAGTGTCCTATGGCAGGATGGCGGTCTGGCAGGAACATGACTTGAAAGCTCGGGTCCTGGCTGGAGGCCTGACTTGAAAACCAGAAGAGCAAAGGGTCCTTGAGTCAGCTTCTCACTCCTGCCTTAGTTCACTCCTTTTATGGAGGTGATGGTCGGACTTACTTCCGGATATCTTCTCAGTAAGGACTGCAATTAATGACAGGAGTGTGTTGACACCTGCAGGGGTCTGTGAGGTCCTCCTGCACTCCCCGGATAGGTGACCACGATAGGCATATGTGCCTGGCCGTGGCTAGCGGGGCCAGTCTCTGTCCACCGGGCTCTCACTAACTAACTTACTAACCAAATTAATGCTAGCCTTCTATAAAAGAGAGGAACCAGCCACATGATTCTGCATGTTCCAGAAATTTTTGCCATTAGAGTGAATGGGCTAATTACAGCCCATATGGAATAAGCTTACACGTACTCTACATTCTTGTTACCAAGTGATAGCAATATGCAATGTGAATACTTAACAGGACTTGTTCTTATAATCAATTCACAATGGGAATTGATATAATCACCTTTTACTCTGCAACATCCAGACATTACTACACTGGAAATACCACACCTTCAAGCCTGAGTCCCATGTTATGTAGCATTAACTTTCCACTGCTCACCACCATGGATGATTACATTAACCTCATCACTATTCTTACATATACCAGGGCAAGGAATTAGTGTTGAGCGAACAGTAAAAAGTTCTAGTTCGATTAGAACCTCGAACTTTTGTGAGTTTGGTTCGAAGTTCTATTTGAACTTGAACTCAAACGTTGAACCCCATTAAAGTCTATGGGAGAAGATGTTCTGGTTAATTTTTATATCTATGCAGGTGAGGAGAAGCTGTAATTACCAACCATAACAGTAAACTGGATACATGGAACAACTTAATGAAGAAAATTTGGCTCTAAGAGTGACAGAAAAAAAATTGTGGGGCTAATATTAATTAATTTCCTTTCAATGGCTAACTGAAAAGATGAGGAAAGCATGCAAGCAGGGGCATCGCTATAGAAGCACCAGCAGTAGCAGCTGCTACGGGGCCCTGCATCCTGATGGGGCCCAACACCCCTTTGATACACAGGAGAGTTGGAGTTGGTGGTGTGTATACAATTATGGAATCCCCAAACTGCAAAGCTGAACTTTTGGCACTTAAGTATGATTTTGCAAATCCAAGGCACTGTTTAATAATATCATGTATATGAGGAGTTAGTTGTTATGTGGGCCTGCTGTGTCACCAAATAACTTCTGGGTGTAGAAGATGCAGCCAGGAATTCCAAACTCCATAACTTATTGATGTTATGGAGAGGAAAATTCTTTCTAACTAACTAAGAGCAGTCTGTACAGTACAGAGAATGAGCTGAAAATGGCATTCACAAGGCATTACAGTGATATATATATATATAACTTTGTCATGTGTTGTTAGCAGCCTATGTGAGCCATTACTCCTCTGGCGATTCGTTTTTGACACTTCTCTGTGCTCGGCTCTGATTTGATGACTCACCAAACTGTGCAGAAAAGTGATTGGATGGCCGGCAAAAGTGCTGAAAGCTTTCTAAAACGAAAATGAATATTGGCATGTCGAACTAGAATCTAGAACTTTACTTTACCTGAACAGTGAAATGTTCGGTTCGTTTTGAGTTCTAAAAATTCGAGAAAGTTCTATTAGTACTGTTACTTTCTAGAATTGTTCGATCAACTCTATGCATGGAATACTGCTATTTAGAATATATATGTAGTTTCTTTTGAACTAAGTTTAGGCTATTTCACTGTGATAAATGGTCTATTTGCCAGACACAAAAGCTTGGTCTACTACGGGTCAGTACATATAAAGTTTATAATGGCCATTAAATAGAAAAAAACGGAATTAAAGAGAATACTTTGCTGCTTTCCACATCTTTTCTTATACAATTCTTAAAATCCTTCACAAACATTGAATAATGGCCAGTCTACACAGCTATACCCCAAACTACACCACCTTTCACTCATGTGAACCTGGCTGGCATTTATTTTGGTAGAAAAGGTATCCTCCAGCAATGTTGTCATGAATAAACCTCTTGTTATACCAGGCCTCTATCTACTTACACCAAGTAGAAGTTATCAACCTACACATCTCAAAACAGCACCTACAATTTTGTTTTAGTGATGTTTATTTAAAGGACTTTACAATAAACTGGTTTTCATCCTCAAGAGGTTTTAGCCCAATTTCTAAAGACTATGTTCTCATTTAAATTATTTCTTATCAGTCTAATGCAACTGAAGTAAAGCTCTTATGTAAACCTATGAGCCTCAGAGACTGCAACAAGCTTTGTGTTGTGCAGCTTTGCAGTCATACTCCATAGCATTTGTTCCATAGGCCTGTAGACATGGCAGACCAGACATGGAGCCCCTGCAGGGGTAATGTATTAGGGCTGATTAGACTTATTGAATGGATGACATCAGATTATACTGTCCAATTTTAAAGTTATTTTTGAATCTTTAATTGCTCTCATATGGATTTTCCTTTTTTTATGTCTTGGATTTTGAAGAGTCTAAAAATAAGAATTGTGTATTAATAGAATTTATAAATATAGCAATGGTGAATGGATGCAAATATTTAATTGCCCCTTCACAGGTATTCTAAATCTAAGCTATGAATCCTTACAAGGAAATGCAGATAATCATCACTTATACTGTAGACATTTGCATCAGGTGATTATATTGAAAGAATTTTTACTAGAAAAAAGATGTAATAATTGGTTTCTACCGGAACATTGACACTAATTGCTCTGCTACGTTTTTTGCAGGAGTACTATGAGTTCTATATTTCCAAGAAATGTCACTGGTTATCTTAGCTTATTACTAGATTATAAGCCAACATTTTAAAACAAACAGAAATTGCAGGAACAATATGTCCTGGATTCTAGTCAGCTGTAAGAAGAACTACACTGCTAGTGAGTACTACAATACTTGTAATGATTTTATCTTGTGTTCCTTTCTGTTTTCTCATGAAGTGAATCTGTCACCAATATAAATATTTTTACTAATTATACAGAAAAACTGATACATATGCTTTTCTTCTTAGCTGTTTTTATTTTCTAATAGTAGATTTTTTTTTCTGTATATGATAGTGGGTGCAGCCATCTTGCTGGAGCAGCTTTTAACAGCCTTAAGAGAGATGCTTTACAGCAGCTACATGGGTATGTGAGCCTGTAAACTGGAGCAGACCTACTGACTTCTATAGGAGAGGTTTCTAGACAAACTCTGTGACCTGGGAAGAAGTCAGTGTGCAGGGAGGGGAGAGAAGGAGCTGTGACATCTCTTATTGTGACTGGTGCATCCTGTGTCAGCTATACACATTGGTATCACCTTTCACTGTAATCCTGCCTGATAATGAGGAGGCTACAGAACAGGAAGTGTTAAGATATTATTAGACTTAGTGACCAAAGTGAAAACTGCAAGATTTTAAAAATTAAAAAAAAATATATTGATAGTCATATAAAAAAATAACCAAAATTTCTTATAAACATGAGATAAACAATAGGTCATTTTTGTCATATTCCCTTTAAGACAATCTTAAGTTTGAAGACAATTAGCAGTTTCAGTCTCCAGTACTTTTTATGCTGATCAGGGTCTTTTCTAGTTCTGGGTGAAGGTTCCACAACACAAGGCTTAGGCTGCAAAGCTCTCCACCATATTTCTTCTTAATTTTATGTGGATATCTTGGTCTATCAGCTCTTTCCTGCTCGTCTCCATACCACTATCTTACTATCTTCCCTTGTTACACCCATTTACTCATTGTCTTGAATGACTGAATCTGTTAAAAACATTTATAAATTTAGAGGAAACGTATTAACTTTTTTTGTAGTAATTAAAAAGATATATGAATACATAAACAGAAAAAAGTGAAACAATTTATGAAAAATTGTATTTATTTACCATATTTTTCAGACAATAAAACACACTGTGTTACATTCTGGGTGTGTGGAACAGGCTCATTTAGTTTCCACATTAATATGTAGTGCATTGTGTCATGATAGTATCAAAATTGAAGCACAGCCTTTGAGCAGCACCTTCAAACTTTAAGGGCCACATGTATGAAAACTGTCTAGATCTACAACTCTCTTTGTTGCCCATAGCAACCAATCACAGCTCCCCTTTCATTTCATATAGTGCTCTGAAAAAATGAGAGGGGTGCTCTGATTAGTTGCTGTGGGCAACAAAGTGAATTTTAGACCTAGACAGTTTTCATACATGTGACCCTAAGTGTGATTTATTTATTTCTTTGTCTCTTCATACTGTATGTGTCACTCACTTTGGCACCTAAAAAAGCATAAACAACCTTTAAACTATTCAACATATTAGAGCAAAATTTGAACATTACTACACAAAATATGTTGAAGATTATTAATTATTTATTAACCTTTTAAGCCTCAGGCCTGAAAAGTAAAACAAACCACTAATCTCCTTTTACTTTTCGGGGGAGAGAAAAGCCCCTAGATACAAACGCCCGGTATTAAACTTTAATCACTCAACCAACTATTTTTTACCAATACCTTCAGGCAATATAGGAATTATTAAAAATAGATATAAAATATAACTTTTATTCAGATGTACAGATAAAAAAGGGAGTAATACTAACACACCCTAAACATACCCTATAAATGACTATCTAAATACTACACAGACAACAGAGCACCCGCCCTGAAAAAGGGCGACCCCGTACCCTATCTTACTAAGCCCTAATATTCCCTTAAGCCAGCCCTGCACACCTATAAGACAAAACAAAAAGAAAACCACACCAGAATGCACACTTAGAAAGTGCAAGAATTAACAAGTGTGATAGCTACATAGAACAAAACAAACTAACTTATATTTACTCCACCATAACAAAAAATAAAGATCCCCAAATAAATAGCCCGACGTGTTTCCCCCACTGTTAGTGCGGGTTCATCAGGGGACATAACCACAAACACAGACAGGAGTGGCAGTAAACAAACAAACGAGAGGAGACAATGCTCGCATCCCATTCGATACAATCAAGGGAGACAATGCTCACGTCCCATTCGATGCGGTTTGATAAAGCGTGGGTCCCGATAATTCACATGGATCCCACGTTGGCAGGATAAGCCGGACAGGGAACCTGATGCACAAAGGGCTTATGCTAGTCTCGCTCTTATCAAGCCAAGCCGTGTAGGCGGCGCCAGAACACAGGTCGTTCCGTGAAACCGGAAGTGACGTGGATCGCCACAACTAGAAGAGTACGCATGCGCAGCAAAATTACCAGCGTCCGTCAATGTCGGCTCCTGTGCAACTGCACAGAAACCACATTTATTAGGAGTACCAGCCAATGATAGAGTAAAAAAGGAAGGAACGCAGGCGCAGTGACTAGCTAAGTACAGAGCGCCCTAACAGCGCATTAAAAGCGCATATAAGGGTGGATGATTGCAACAGATAACACATGAACCAAAACACCAAAAATGGGCAGCTAGAGATGTCCCTGCGTAGAAAATACTGTGCTAGAAAGGAAACACAATTATTGGGAAATATATCCCATATTGGATATACAGGTAATACCAATGCCAAATGGCATAGAAGGCAATGTATAGAAGCCGGTAGGTGCTTCCAATAGATGAAAAACATTATATTAAATGCGCACTTAGCAAAAACCTTATAGATACACATAGACACAACATGTTAATACAAAAAAAAAAAAATGAGAACGGGCGGGACGACGCTCTGTTTATACTAATATATATAGCAACTTAACTTAATAACCTAATATACAATGATATCCTGAAATAAAAATAACAATAAACATGCAATACAAGATGATCGATACTGAGGATCAAATAAATGATGCAAAAGACAGGGACTCATTTAGTCCCTGGGGCTGGACCGTTTTTAATCGAAAAATCCAGTTAGATTCTCTCTGTAAGATTTTTCTTTCGTAGTTGCCACCCCGTGGGGAGGAATGAACAACCTCAATCACTGAAAAAGAAATGGCTTGTGGATTGTCACGATGTTTAGAATTCATATGTTTTGCTAAAGGGGTATCTCGATGGTGTTTGATATCCCCGATATGCTCGAGGATTCTGCGTCTCACCTCCCTGATGGTTTTTCCCACATACATCAAAGGGCAGGGGCATGTAACTTGATAGACCACCCCTCTCGTCTTACAATTAGCATAATCAAAGAGTCTGAATGTCTTCCCAGATACGAAGTTGGTAACGAATTTAGAGACATGTACAAATTGGCAGGCCCTACAACTGCCACATCTGTACATGCCAGTGGTCTTAGAACGAAGCCAATTAGATGTGGGTATAAGAGAGGCATGGTGGCTATGGACCAAAGAGTCACCGATATTTTTCCCTCTTCGATATGCAATGCCCGGGTATGGATCCACAAGTTCTTTCAAGAGTGGGTCCTGTCTTAAAATGGGCCAAAAGTTCGAGATAATATTTCTGACCTCCCGTGCTGCGTGATCAAACGTACCCACTATCCTAACTGTGTTTGACATGTCAGGTTGGTTCTTTTTAGAAAGTAACGAAGCTCGATCAGCCGATCGAGCAAAATGATATGCTTCTGACAAAATCCGTTGGGGATAGCCCCGTTCAGTAAATCTCTTTCTCAACATATTGGCTTCATGTTCAAAGAAGGACAATGAGGAGCAATTTCTCCGTGCCCAGATATATTGCCCCTTTAGTATTCCCCGGCGTAGAGGGAGGGGGTGGTGACTGTTCCACTGCAGCAAGCTGTTCCCTGCAGTTGGTTTGCGATATAATGCTGTCTCTAGGGCTCCATTATGTCCCTTACGAATAGTTATATCCAGGAATACTAATTCAGACTGGTGTATTTCTGAGGTGAACCTCAGACCAATATGGTTATTGTTAAGTTGATCGACGAATTTATGAAAAAGTGTCCTAGAACCTGTCCAAAGAATAAAGACGTCGTCGATATATCTCCCCCCCCAAAAAAGGATGCAATCCTGGAACGCACCCAGATGTTCAGAGAATACTATGGACCGTTCCCACCAGCCCAGGAGGAGATTAGCATACGAGGGAGCACAGGGGCTCCCCATAGCTGTCCCCCTGAGCTGGTGTTAATATCGGCCATTAAACAAGAAGAAATTATGGGTTAGTACAAATTCTAATAGACTTACTAAAAATGTTCCATGGTCACGCAGAAAAATACTTCTCGTGTCCAAATAGAATTTAACAGCCTCCAACCCAGCCTGATGGGGGATCGAGCTGTAAAGCGCCTCCACATCAATGCTGCAAAGCCAGGTATGAGAATCCACATTAAGACCGTCTAATTTAGACAACAGATCGGTCGTATCTCTGATATATGATGGTAAAGTCAAAACAAGTGGAGATAGGATCTTATCGATGTAGAGGCTTACATTTTGCGTAAGGCTATTTATACCCGACACTATAGGTCGGCACCTAAGGGGATGGAATCCCTTATGGATCTTAGGTAACCCATAAAAGGTGGCAATTTGTGTGGATGTCGGCAACATAAATAAAAATTCCTTTTGGTCAATGAGATCTGAAGATAATGCTTCTTTTAATAAAGATTCCAACTCGGCTTTATATTTCATCATTGGATTTGAGGAGAGGATACTGTATCCAGAGCGGTCATTTAGTACCATTAGACACATTCTGCAATACTCATCATTGTCAAGGATGACGATATTTCCCCCCTTGTCAGATGATTTTATCACAATTGAATTGTCCTGTTCTAGACTTTTAAGTGCCAAGTACTCATCCTTAGTGAGGTTAAAAAACGTTTTCTATCCCCTTTGTTTTTTCCAGAAGATGTTCAATGGGTCACAGACTCCCCGACAAAGGTGTCGATACCTGACCTCAATAGGGCATCTTGGTGCTTTTCAAACGGGGGTCAAAAAAGGGACCCTTGAACGGTCCTTTTTCCCCCCTCCTCCAGCAATCTTAAGGGACGAAATTTCAAGAGCCACTGAGTCGACCCCCGGCCAAACACCCCGGTTACTGCCAATTTTAAAAATTTACGCCATTTCAATTTCCTGCGAAAAAATGGTTTATTTTCCCCATTCAAACCCCGGGGAAATGAGAATAGGCACAAAAAAAGGTCCCTTTTAAGGACGAAATTTCGCTTACAGTGAGGGCTCTATGTGAAAAATTAATAATTTGGTTTGTTTTGAGTGGAAACGTTCTGTTTTTTGGGGATTGGTCAATTATTTTTTCTAAAAAAGAAAACCGAGGGTTGTTGAGGTGTTGCGGTAAAGACGAGACGAGGGGGGCAAAGATATCCCAACCCCGATGGTCCCTCTATTGGGCCGTTGGTGATTTTTTTGTTTTTGGGTTCCTCCCTTTCTTTTGGTACCCTGTTGTCCTATTATAGGAATGATGTTTTTTTTTCGGAAGGGGGACCTTTAACCTCGAAACCCCTTTTTGATTCACTGTCTGAAAGATCAGTTTCGACGAGAAAGGATCAAAACCCCAAAACGTGTTTGGAAGAAATAAGGGTAAGCCCCCGGTTCTCTCCTGAACTAGCAATCACGAACAATGTTGGCTTTCGTTTTTTTAGAAAAAAGAAATTTAAACAATATTTATTGCAAATCTTTTTCTAATTTTTTTATAGCAGGTTCCCCTTTCTTTAATAGTAATCTCATGGTTTCCCCTTTAAAATTTTTAGTGACCTATTTACCGGTTTTTCTCCTCCAATTTAAAAAATTAATGAACCCAAGAAAAGGTGTTGTCTCACTTTCCCATTTTTCATAAGCTCTGGGATTAAAACCCAGGAGCTGGAAGAAAGGGGATCGGGGACCCTTTGAACAATATTTTCTTTAAAAAATTTTCCCCAAAACTTTGTCCCACCATGATTTGAATATGCATTATATTTTTGTATTCAATTCTTTTAAAAGGGAAATTTGAGTAAATGTATCTCATTTAGGGAGGGGAATCACGCCCTTTGGAACACACCTTCTACGTCAGAAAGCCATTTATCACAGTCCAGCAATTGGGCCATGCCCTAGTATATCCTCAGTAGTAACAACAAACTGGGGAAAGAAGAATTTATATATAAATCCCAGTTATTTTGAAATTTATTAAGCTAAACAAACCACTAATCTCCTTTTACTGTTCGGGGGAGAGAAAAGCCCCTAGATACAAACGCCCGGTATTAAACTTTAATCACTCAACCAACTATTTTTACCAATACCTTCAGGCAATATAGGAATTATTGAAAAAAAATATAAAATATAACTTTTATTCAGATGTACAGATAAAAAAGGGAGTAATACTAACACACCCTAAACATACCCTATAAATCACTATTAGTGTTGAGCGATTTTTATCGACAAAGTTGAAATCGGCAAGGTTTTTATGGTGATCGAAATTTACAGATCATGCGATAATTAAGGTTAAAATCTGAGCATCATCTATAAAGATTGCGCCTTTTTCGGCGCTTCCTGTAATTTTGGCGGCCAGCAAATCAGATTATAGAATAGAGCAGGATGAGATGTGTGTGCGACGTCATGTGGATTTTGTATGGTTGCGATTGGCTGGGAAAAAACACATGACCTCGTTTTAAAATAGAACAGCGTTTCCTGTTTCAGCCTCAGTGTCTCTCAGCGTCTCATAGGGAAAGGACGTGCGGCTTGCCTGTTTGGCACACAGCTCAGCGAAATTAGTCTATTTCGCACAGAGAAACCTCTGCTATTAGCTTTGATCCTTCCAATTTAGTTATATTAGAGATTTGAGATTTTATGTAGTTAGCTAGAGAATTTTAAAGCAGCATTTACCGGTGTAAAGTCACGGCGGAGGGAGCGGGGGGGGGGCCCCCGCGGGCGAACACAGACAAGCTCTATCTATAAAGAACATTGGATAAAGTTCACACAGACTTATTTTAGATATTGTAGTGGAATATCTTTATTATTAACGATTTTTTGCAATTGAAGTATATCCTGGATATTTGGGCTGAACTTAATATTGTATAGAACATCATTTCTATAACTTCAGTCTCTTTGTTAGCGCAAAACTCCACTTTTATTATCAGTATACATTTCAGTTAGTTGTTTCAATTTTACCCCATTACACCTTTGACTTTTTATATTTCAACCCTTGCACTTAAATTACAATTCCAGCAATCTTGTAGTCAGTCACCTCAGCACAGGTTGTTTGGTTGCCAAAAATACCGTGTAATCGGTGACGAAAACATCACAGTTACTTGTTTTTTTGACTTTTGGCGCGCAACCCAGTACTGTTCTTGACGCAGCATCTACGAAAATCTTAAAACAGCAATTCTATATTCACTCACATGAAATTGAAAGGTGCAAAGAAAAGTACCGTTTATTAAATCAAGCACATAACAGTTACGTGTTTTTTTTTGACTTTTGCGTCACCCATTACTAGTATCATGTGACGCAGCAATCTACGTAAATCTTAAAACAGCAATGTCTATATTCACCACTAGGTGAAATGATAGGTGGCAAAAATACCGTGGATTATACGAAACACATAATCAGATACGTGTTTTTTGACTTTTGCGCAACCCAGATACTGAGTTCCATGACGCATCATCTAACTTAAATCTTAAAACATGCAATTCTATAATACACGTCACAGGTAGAATGAAAGGTGCAAAAACATAACGATTTATTATAGTCAAAACATAACAGTTTACTTGTTTTTTTTTTGACTTTTTGCGGCACCCCAGTACTGTTTCATTGAGACGCAGCATCTACGTAAATCTTGTAAAACAGCAATTCTAAAATCACCACAGTTGAATTGAAGGTCAAAAAATACCGTGTAATATACGAAAACATAACAAGATTACGTGTTTTTTGTACTTTTGCCACCAGTACTGTTCATTGACGCAGCAATCTACGTAAAATCTTAAAACAGCAATTCTATATTCACCACAGGTGATTGAAAGAGTGCAAAAAATACCTGTGTATTATACAAAACATAACAGATACGTGTTTTTTTTGAACTTTTGTGCGCACCCAGTACTTGTTCAGTTGACTGCAAAGCCATCACTTAAATCTTAAAACAGCAATCTATATTTCACCACAGGTGAATTGAAAGGTGCCAAAAAATACCGTATTATTATGATCAAAACATAACAGCTTACGTGTTTTTTTGACTTTTGCCACCCAGTACGTTCATTGAGACGGCAGCATCTACGTAAATCTTAAAAACAGCAATTCTATAATTCACCACAGTTAATTGAAAGGTGCAAAAAATACCGTGTAATATACGAAAACATAGACAGATACGTGTTTTTGACTTTTGCGCACCCAGTAACTGTTCATTGACGCCAAGCATCTACGTAAATACTTAATAACAGCAATTCCTATATTCAACCACAGTGAAATTTGAAAGGTGCAAAAAATACCATGAGTATTATACGAAAACATACCAGATACGTGTTTTTTGACTTTTTCCGCACTCCAGTACTGTTCATTGACGCATCATTACGGTAAATTCTAAAAACAGCAATTCTAGAGTTCCCACCACAGTGTAATTGAAAGGTGGCAAAAAATACCGGTAAAATACGAAAACATAACAGATTACGTGTTTTTGACTTTTGCTGCACGCAGTACTGTTTCATCTGACGCATCATCTACGTAAATCTTAAAACCCAGCAAATTCTATAATTCACTCACAGTTAATTGATAGGTGCAAAAAATACAGTGTATTTTACGAAAACATAACAGTTACGTTGTTTTTTGACTTTTGCGCACTCCAGTACTGTCATTGAACTGCTCAGCATCTACGTAAATCTTAAAACAGCATCTATAATCACCACCAGGTTAATTGAAAGGTGGCATAAAAAAACCTGTGTAATTATTATGCGAAAACATAACAGAATAGCGTGTTTTTTGACTTTTGCGCACCCAGTACTGTTCATTGAACTCAGCATCAACGTAAATCTTAAAACAGCCTATTCTATATTCACCACAAAGTGAATTGAAAAGGTGCAAAAAATACAGTGTATAATACGAAACATAACAGATACGTGTTTTTTTGACAGCTTAGTTTTGCGCACCCAGTACTGTTCATTGTGACGCAGCATCGAACGTAAATCTAAAAACAGCAATTCTATATAGGCGCTACTCACAGGTGAAATGAAAGGTGCAAAAATAACCGTGAATTATACGAAAACATAACAGATACTTGTTTTTTTTGACTTTTGCGCACCATACTGTTACATTGACGCAGCACTACGGTAATCTTAAACACGGCAATCTATATTCACCACAGGGTTAATTGAAAAAGGAGCAAAAAATACAAGTAAATATTATATCACAACATAACAGTTACGTGTTTTTAGACTTCTTTGCGCACGCCCAGTTTACTGTTCATATGACTGCATCATCTACGTAAATCATAAAACAGCAATATCCCTATATTCACCACAGGTTTTAATTAAAGGTGCAAAAAATACCGTTTATAATTCAAAAACCAAAAGTTACGTGATATTAGACTTTTGCCACCCATACAGATCATTGAACGCACATCTACGTAAATCTAAAACAGCAAATCTATATTCCACCCCATTAGAATTGAAAGGAGCAAAAAGATACCATTTATTAAACCAAAACATAAACAATACGTGTTTATTTGTGACTATTTGCCCAGTCCAGATTTTTGATAGACACCTTGCAGTTAAGATTTTTTGAATCCATCCATTTTTGTTTTGATTAGAGGGATTTTGAGAATAGCTGTGATTTGCCGACTTTTGAATAAGAGACCTTACCAATAACATTCCCTACCTTCTCAAATTTTTATATTTCTGGACAATGAGCAAATGCAGGTGGTTCAGCGACAAAGAGGGAGGGGTAGGGCACATGGAGGTAGGAGAAATCCCTAGAGAAGGTGCACCTTCCAGTAGCTGTACGACACAGCGCATGCCACGATCGACATTGCAGTGACCGGCGTCAGGCCAGTCATCGCTGGGATCATGGCCCTGTGGAATCTAAGTAACGAACACTCGCAATCTGTCCTTGGGTTTCAGGTGTTTAATGCAACTGCAAACAACTGTCCTTACCTCCTCTTCATTCTTCCAGTCACGGCCACAAATGTCGTCATCACATCCATCATCATCCATTCCATACATGAAGCAGCCCAAATGTTCAACTCGTGTACCCACCACTGTGGATACTCCAATGATCTAAGACCTCTTTAAGTACAAAATGCGGTTTGAGGTCAGAAGCATTGTTAAAAGATCAAGGAAGGGAATTAGGGATTTAGCTCTCTGACTCCCAGGTTACTGGATGCCACCGTGAGGAGGGTGAAGGAAAGCCGGTCAATCGGCAAAAATCCCGGGCGGTTTCGGCAGAACGCCTATGCAGTCCCCTTTCTTAGTAGCCCCGCATGCTACTGGTATGCAAAAGTCGAGGAGGACGAACCAAGTCACCTGTGTTTGATGATGATGATGATGACGACAGTGCCGATCCATCCTGGTCTTTATCCCGCAGAATTTATCTTGCGAGCCGCGCTTCAATCCATTGGACTAGGAGGAAGAACGATGTTGTAGGTGTCAATACTTGTCCCCGTGCCAACAAAAAGGGATAGGCGTCGCAGAAGCCTCTGATATGATGTCCGCCAGCCACGGTCACGCAAACCCCGGCTCCTCGCTTAACGCCGTCAAAAAGGTCCAGGACCTCTCAAGCCTGGGCCTTCTTTACAAGCCTCTGATATCACACCAGCATGTCATATGAGCGCCTTGCCGTAAACGCAAATTAGAGCAAGAACCAAATTGGTTAACCCACCACCAAATTGTCCTATTCACATCTACAATGCACGCGAATGCATGAGTTGAAATGGAGGGAACCTTGGCCAATAAAAAAGGCCAGACCCGACGCCGTGGCCCACCAACCACTGTCACACCCTCTGATCTCGCCCCTCCGCCTCCCTCCTCCTCCGCCACCACCAACGTTTCCTTTCTCCGCTGCCCATTGTCTCTCAGAGTCATGATCTAGGGATTCAGCCTCCAGCTTGCAAAGCCTCCACCTGTCGCCGAGTGACCACCAGCACCACCAGAGACCCATCCTACCCCTTCATCCTTCCGCCAGTTTGACGACCCTGCACGGCCGTACAGTCGGGCCAGTCTAGCAGCCAGCCTTCTGGTCCTTCATGTTTGGGAAACAGAAGAAACACTTTTAAACCACAATACCATCCCCAAAGCCAAAAGCCTGAATGTCGCATTGCCATGCTTTTGGCCTTGGAAAATATTTGCCTTTTCCGTCGTGACACAGTATGGGTTTTCCGCCGACGACATAGGCCTCGCCTAGCCCCCCAATACCAGATGCGAGCCAGGCATTTATTTGCCAAAAAGCCTCCCTGCCGCTGGCCACCACGTGTCATCAAAAATTTTCAAGCGCGTTGTCTGCATCTGTGTCCGGAAAAATTCCATCTCACCACCTACGACAGGACTATGTCAGCACTGCCCAAGGGGCCACTATATCTCATGACAGCTCACTGGTTGACTGGGTTGGATGTCTCAGGGGTGACTGGTGGCTCTCATGCTCTGCGCACGCTCTTCAAAACAGCAGGGATTGGTGCAGGGCTCTATCGCCCCAAGGTCCTCTGGTGCATCACGTGCCCAGAGACACCATGCCGTGTTGAAATTAATCTATGACATTGGAGACCGTCCAAACACAATCAGGATGCTGTGGCCGGCTCTAATCAACGAGAACCGAGCGCTGGCTGGGTGCAAGAACCTTGTGCCAGGCGAAGGTGGGTGTGCGATAACGGTCGAAATCTGCTGGCCGCCCTTAAGATCGTAGGCTGGAGCACATCCCTTGCCTGGCCACGATGTCATGAACCTTGTCGTCCGAAATTTCTAAAAGAGCTACCCGGGTCTGGGTGACTGCCTGCTTGTAAGAAGCTCGATGTCTGAGTTCGCACTTCTCAGACGTTTCGCCACACTCCTGCTTCATCCCGCCTGGCTGCTTGCAGCGTACAGCTCATGCCTCCCCGTCAATCCGTCTCATTGTTGACGTGGCACACGCTTGAATTCCACCCTCCACATGCCCATCGAGGTGCAGCCAAGCGCAAAATGCCATACGCAGAACGAAGTGACGACATGGCCTTGACAAGAGCAGCGTTATTCGACCTCTGGTTTTGAACCACCGAGATTGGAGCAGGTGAAAGAGCTCTGGCATTCCATACCTTGCCAGTTTTGAAGAACTACCAAATGGTCAGTGCGTACAAGTGCCCTAGTCATCATGAGCATTGTGGTGATCTTAGTTTCTGGAACGATCGTTAGGACACTCTGAAACAACAGGAGTCCCCAGCGACTGTAGGGTAGGAGTACGGACTACATGAGTTTCGGACGGAATCAATTCGGGTAGCCTTTTCTTCGGTGCCCTACTGGGTTTGGTTTATGGTTCCTGACAAATCCACATGCTGGCCGCCCTAATAGGTATCAGTATACATAGATCACAAAACCAAAAACAATCTTACAAAGCAATAAGTCATGTGGTTCGGGGGTCCAGTGGAAGCTAGTGCAAGGTTGCGCATTGGGTGTTACAAGCTCTCGAGGGGGGTGTCATCACGTCAGGTCAAGCCAGTGCTGTGTTAGAAGCTAGCCGGATTGCAGCGGTAGGAGGAGGAGGAGGTATTCCTAGAGCACCTATGTTACCCACCAACGAGGGACGTCCCAGGCCTTGGAAAGAGGATTGGCGCGACTTGGAGGCGGGCGTCCGATTCACAGACTGCCTCACAACCTATAAGCAGATAGCCCCCCTCGGTTACCCAGATGTGGGTAAATCAAGGGGATCCATCTCTACTACATGAGTTCTGATGCACGCATTTTCCTCCAACTTTGATCCTCGTGTGCAATAAGGCCAAACAAGGAACAACCGTTACAAGAGTGTAGGACCACCCACCTGGATCCCCCCGGTTACAAAAAAAAAATCAGCTACTATTCCTGTCCACCCAGCGCCAAGATAAGTAATAAAATCAGGAAATGGATACCTTTTGAGCTTGATTGATCACTGGAGACATCTGATGCATCTGTCTGTCAATCGTTCCTTCTGAGGGCAAAGTTTCACGTGTGAGACAACATCGAGCGACGTGGACAGCAGTATAGTGCCAAGTAGGTCGGTAGCTGCAGCATCAGGCAAGGGTGGCAGAAGACCTGAAGTGGTACCTCTATGTGCAATCTATGTTTACCCACCTCACCAACTGGCTTGTGCCAATTGCATGGCACGACACCAACACAGCAGAGATCACTTAAGAAGTCATGTGCACGACTATCTGCCGTCTCAACACGCGATGTTTTATTGCATGTGTATTTTCGCGGACCCAATAGACTTCTGGTAACAAAATGGACTATATGGCACAAGCTGGCTCGTCACGCCATAGAGGTTGTGTCCTGCCCCGAGCAGTTCCAGCGTCTTATCTAGTCTGTGACCGTTCATGCACAGCGTGAGTAGTAATATACAGACAAAACGCATCCGTCTTTCCACAGATAATATTGGATCGTTGGACTTTCAATTCAAGATTAATTCTGAGCGCATGATCACCTGTGTTGATGTTGTGGGGCCCCGATTCCAATTTTTGCCGGAGGTCACCGATTAGTTGCCAGGTACGGTACTTCACATTCCTTTTCAAACAGAAATGGTCCACGGTTTTAAAACCTTTTTTTTTAAAAGATGATCATTTGCTGTTTTCTTACTTGCAATATATTATTCTGCTTTTCGCCCAACATTTCAAATTGATGGTTTTGGGGCTGTGAGGATACTGTGACAAGTAGCAGCAAGGGTTATCAATTGACAGACACCGTATTCCATATTATCCTCACTTTTAAGTCTTAAAAAGTTTTTCTCCCGGCATTGTGTCAAAATGTTTTGAGGACAGTTGCTGGTGAGATGTGGATATCATGCCATAAACATGGTCCTTTTGGAACCAAGAAATGTACGTTCATAAGTGGCATTGGTCTCCCCTCACAAAAAATAAAAAATATTCTGATATATGTCATTTTTAAATGATAAATTGTGGTGACAAGTTGCTGTTAGGATACAGCTATAATAAAGGTCTCTTTAGGAATAGAAATGTTGGCATTACAAGAGTGGCATTTCTATCTCCCCTCTGATTGCTGGAGTTGGGGGGGGGGGGTTTTTATCGACTAGTGCAGCAACCGAAAGGCTCAAATTTTTAACCAGTGCTGAGAATTCATTATTTATAATTTTTGGCATGCTTTGTCCTTTGAAATGCAGCAAAACTACAGATCCTATTATAAAAAAATGTTGTTTCTAACAGACATTGTGGTTCTTCACAATTGACCAAATGGCTCACGGTGTCAATGCTTTAATTTTTGGGGGCATTTGCTGTGACATGCAGCAATTAGCTACAGGTTCCTATTTCAAAATGTTTGTTTCTTTCGTAACAGACATTTGTTCTTACACAATTGACCAACAGTGGGCTCAAGGTTCATGCTTAGAATTTTTGGGGTTTGGGGGCATTTTGCATGTGACCATTGCAGCTTAAACAACAGGACCTATTCTAAAAATGTTGTTTTCTAACATGACATTTGTTCTTCACAATTGACCAAAGAGGCTCAAGGGGTCATGCTTTGAATTTTTGGGGGCATTTTGCTGTGACATGCATCTATACTACAGATCCTATTCTAAAAATGATTGTTTCTAACAGACAGCTTGTTCTTCAACAATTGACAAAGAGGCTACAAGGGTCATGCCTTTGAATTATTGGGGGCATTTTGGCTGTACATGCAGCTATACTACAGGTCCTAATCTAAAAAGTATTTTCTAACAGACAATTGTGTTCTTGCACAATTGAACCAAAGTTGCCAAGGTCATGCTTTGAATTTTTGGGGCATTTTGCTGTGGACATGCAGCTATAACTACGAGAGTCCTATTCTAAAAATGTTGTTTCTAACAGACATTTGTCTTCACATTTGATCCAAAGTGGCTCAAGGGTCATTATTTGGAATTTTTTGGGGGCATTTTGCTGTGACATGCAGCTATACTACAGGTCCTAATCAAAAATGTTGTTTCTAACAGACATTTGTTCTCCACAATATGACCAAAGTGTCTCAAGTGTCAATGCTTTGAATTATGGGGGCAATTTTCGCTGTGACATGCAGCTACACCTACAGGTCCCTAATCAAAAAAAATGTTTTTTCTACAGACATTTGTTCTGCACAATAGTCAAGAAGTGGAGCTCAAGGGGATGGTTGCTTGTCATAAACAGGAATAGGTAGTGAACAGCTAGTTAATGGACACATTTTGCAAAATGACTTTTTTTGCAAAATCTTTTAAACATACTTATCAATCCCTGTATTGAGACAACCCATTTAATACAATTGAAAAAAAGAGAAACAAAGACATGGTGGTGATTCCATCCTATTTTAAAATGTGTTTTTTCTAGAATTAAAGTACTAAATAAACTTGCATTTACAAAATAGCTGTTAAAAAAATTCCTCTGCAATTGTACAAGGGAGTTAACAGAAAACTTGACCATAAGTAGGTTATACAGAGAACATGGAGTATGGAGCACTGACAGAGAACAAAGTACAGAAGGAGACATTCCTCCAGCACGCGTTTGATTAAAATGATAAAAAAGAATGCCAAGAATAAAGGCACCAGGGTTAAGACATGATCGTTAACCACCATATTTCCAAGGAAGCTCAATTGGTCCACACACATCGGGAGGTGCAAGCGCTACCCAGTATTACTGTGTACAAGAGTAATGCTTGGAGTTTTCTCACACTTCCGCTTCGCACATCTGCTTCATCCACGACAGTTTTCGTTGCTGCGTCATCAGGGCATTTTAACCTGCGTGGTTAAATAGATGACGGAGCCATCCTGTTATTTCAATCACCGCACCCAACTGTACACCTCCGCTGGGTCATGCTGTGGCCCAGGACAGGTATAGTCAAAAGTCCAGTGGAAACTAATAATTGTTGGTTGAAAGACTCCTTTTTCCGGCACTTTTTAAATGTGGGTTCATGCAGGTTTGGGTCTCATGCGTGGCCCAAGGACAGGTGTATAGTCAATGTCCAGCTCGAAACTAAAAATGGTGGTTGAAAGACTCCGTTTTCCGGCACTTTTTAAATGTGGGGTCATGGCAGGTATGGGGGCTCATGCTGTGGCCCTGACAGGATATGTCCCAATGCCAGTGAAACTAAAATGTGGTTGTAAAGACTCCTTTTTTCCCCGGCACTTTTTTAAATGTGGGGTCTCCATGCAGGTTTGGGCTCATGCTGTGGCCCAGGACTGGTATAGTCAAGTCCAGTGAAACTAACAATGGTGGTTGAAAGACTCCTTTTTCCGACTTTTTAATGTGTGGGGTCATGCAGTTTTTGGGGCTCATGCGTGCCCAGGAACGGTATAGTCAATGTCCAGTGAAACTAAATGGTGGTTAAAGACTTCCTTTTTCCGGCACTTTTTAAAATGTGGGGGTCATGGCAGGTTTGGGGCTCATGATGTGGCCCAGAGACAGGAATAGTCAATGTCCAGTGAAACTAAAATGGGTGGTGAAATACACCTTTTTCCGGCCACTTTTTAAATGTGGGGGTCATCAGGATTGGGCTCATGCTGTGGCCAGGCCATGTATATTCAATGTCCATGTTCAACTAAAATGGTGGTTGACGAAGACTCCTTTTTCCGGCACTTTTAAATGTGGGGGTCATTGCAGGTTTGGGGCTCATGCTTGGCCCAGGACAGAAAAGTCAATGTCCAGTTTCAACTAAAATGTGGTTGAAAAGACTCCTTTTTCCGCACTTTTTAAATTTGGGGGTCATGCAGTTATGGGGCTACATTGCTGTGGCCCAGGACGAGGTATAAGTGTCAGATGTCCAGTGAAACTAAAATGTGTGTTTGAAAGACTCCCTTTTCCGGCACTTTTTAAATGTGGGGGGCATGCAGGTTTGGGGCTCATGCTGTGGCCCAGGACATGTATATTCAATGTCCAAGTTCAACTAAAATGGTGGTTGAAAGAACTCCTTTTTCTCGGCACTTTTTAAATGTGATGTCATGCCCAGGTTTGGGGCTCATGCGTGGCCCAGGACAGGTATAGTCAATGTCCAGTGAAACTAAAATGGTGGTTGAAAGACTCCTTTTTCCGGCACTTATTTAAATGTGGGGTCATGCAGTTTGGGGCTCATGGGCTGTGGCCCAGGACAGGTATAGTCAATGTCCAGTTCAACTAAAATTGGTGGTTGAAAGACTCTTTTTTCCGGCACCATTTAAATGTGGGGGTCATGCAGGTTTTGGGCTCATGCTGAGGCCCAGGACAGGTATAGTCAATGTCCAGTGAAAACTAAAATGGTGGTTGAAAGACTCCTTTTTCGCGGCACTTTTTTAAATGTGGGGGTCAGCAGGTTTGGGGCTCATGCAGTGGCCCAGGACAGGATAGTTCCATGTTCCAGTGAAACTAAAATGGTGGTGAAAGACTCCTTTTTCCGGCACTTTTGTGAAAATGTTGGGGGTCATTCAGGTTTGGGGCTCGATGCTGTTGGCCCAGGACAGGTATAGTCAATGTCCCAGTGAACTAAAATGGTGGTTGAAAGACTCCTTTTTTCCGCACTTTTTTAAATGTGGGAGTCATGCAGGTTTGGGGCTCATGCTGTGGCCCAGACAGGTATAGTCAATGTCCATGAAACTAAAAGGTGGTTGAAAGACTCCTTTTTCCGGCACTTTTTTAAATGTGTGAGTCAATGCAGGTTTGGGGCTCAAGCTGTGTCCCAGGACAGGTATAGTCAAATGTCCCAGTGAAACTAAAAAGGTGGTTGAAAGACTCCTTTTTCCGCACTTTTAAATGTGGGGGTCATGCAGGTTTGGGCTCATGCTGCGTTCCAGGACAGGGATATTCAATAGTCCAGTTCAAGTAACATGATGGTTCAAATCATCTGCCTTCTGCCCTTTTTTAATTTGTGGTTATGCAGGTTTTGGGTCAGGCAGTGGAACAAGACAGGGATAGTAAATGGTCTGTGACCTTTTTTCTGTACATTTATAACCTAAGTGTGTGGCCTAAGAGTTAGCACGTAGCCATTTGACTGTTGCTGGATGTTAATTTCAGCTTCTCCAGCCCTAATTTTGGAGTGTAAAAATGAGGTGTTGTTGCTCTCCCATAGACCTTTAATGGTCATCGCGCATAATCGATGCTCACTATCGAAAAACCTTATCGATAGCGGCGACATATCGACTATACGATCGATTCTCGATACCAACAGCAATCGCTCAACACTACTCCCTTTTTGCTTCCAAACTCCCTCAAGCAGCACGTCTATCTTCCTTCCTCGACAACCTCTCCTCAACTCTCTTCTTGACCCATTACAATTCCGAACCCCACCACTACTACCGAAACCACCCTAACCAAAGTCCTAATGACCTAGTACTGCTAAAAGCCTCAGGCCACTACTCTGTGCTCTCCTCGTAGACCTGTCCTCTGCCTTTGACACTGTCAAACCCTTCCCTCCCGCTACAAAAACCTCCCTTTCCTCGGGATCACAACTTGGCTCATTCCTGGATTCCCCGTACCTCACTGATCGGGGGGAAAACTTTCAATCTCTCACCCCCCCCCTCCCCCCCGGTCTCTCTCTGTCGGTGTCCCCCAAGGGTCAGTCCTGGGCCCACTACTCTCTCTATCTACACCCCTTTGGGCCCCGGGCAGCTCATACCTCACATGGGTTTCATTACCACCCGTATGCTGTGATACCCAACTCTACTCTCCGGCCCGTGTCACTTTCTCTACTTCCCGGGTCCCCCGACTGTCTTTGTCCTTTCCTCCTTCTTCTCATCATGTCTCCTAAAACTAAATGTGGAGAAAACAGAACTCTCGCTTTTCCCCTTCTGCCCTCTTATCCACCTCTCTCCTCCTACCCCCCTCTGCCTCTCCCCCTGCCAACCCCCTTTCACGGGCTTCCCATTGCCTAGCGAATTCATTTCAAGCAAAAACCCAGACCTAAAAGGGCTCCCCCATCCCTCCCCCCTCCATACATCTCTGCCCAAATTTTTCCAAATATCCCCCCCACGCACCTCCGCTCCTCAAGGACCTTTTTCTCCTCTCTCCCCTTTATCGTCCTCACACAACCTCCCCAAGACTTCTCCCATGCTTCACCCACATCTGGAACTCACTGCCCCCCAAAGCACAGACTCTCCTCCCTTTACACTTCAAAAAACAACCTAAAAAACCCTTTCTTCAGGCTGCCTATAACCTTCACTAACCTTTTCATCTTTCTCCCCAACAGTCTGCCCCACCTCCTCTCTTTCCCCCTCCTTTTTAAAAATTGAAGCCCCCCGGGTAGGGGCCTCTCTCCCCCTGTGTCCAATTGCATTATCACTTATCCTGTATTGTTTGACTTAAGTAAGATGTAACCCCCCAAGTACGCGCCCTGGAATCAATGGCGCTTTAAAATAAATAATAATAATAAATAATAATAATAATGTATTTAGAACAAAAGCATACATGAATATAGAATATATCCTGTATATACCAAACATCATCTGCAGAATTTTACCTGTAAAGACAAAACATATCAATTACACACAAACAAACTAAAAAATCATCAATATTCAACACAGATAAGTGCAGTCATCAACGAAAAATACACAATGGTCTCTCAGCATCTGGAGCTGGCCCCTTCCCCCCTACCTTCTGGAATCAGAACTGTTGCTGCTGTGGCACTACAGATCAAAGAAATGGAGGGAAATAACCTTTTTCCATTTTTCCAACTAATACTGAATTCTCATCTCACATGGCATCATACCTTCATTAAACCCATTATATACAGGTGACAACTGAAACCTCACACTTAAATAAAGACTTTCCATCATTTTTCTACTTTCAAATGTCCAACTTTCACCATTACAATGTTCCAACTGTTTCTAACTTCCTGCTCTTTCCTCTACAATTTCTATTGCAGTCTTTCCTTTTAGAGATAATTTTTTACTGCCCAACAAGTTACCCATTACTCGTTCCAAATTCTACGGTGTCGTCACACCCAATTAGTTAGCATAATACCTCTGATGTGGTTAGATTAAAAATCGAAACCACTCATTCACGTCCCTAACTATTAAACAAACTGGTTGTCCTACCTAAGACAAAATTCAATAATCTTGTCTGTCTGGCTTAACCAACGGACTGAAATAATTTCTCTAAACTTTCACTATTTTCTGCAATAACCACTATATGCTATCATAACGAGCAGGACACACTCACTGAAGTCCAATTCTCAATAGCCTATTCAGCTCTATTCGTTCATTCATGGAGGGATTCACTCCCCCTCCCTCAGGAATTTCCTTTGTTCTAAAGTCAGCTAAGGACCCCTTGCAGGCATGAGACCTTTCATCTTCACACATGCAGCCCATTCACTCCATACAAAAGGTACCCAGCAAACGCATATACATATATACATGAATAAAAAAACCACGATCATATCTTCTCATATTTATCTTTATCAAAAGTTCTTGGATCAGACTTATTATAGTGACATAAAGAACCGGACAGGGAAGCAATATTTGCAGAGACAGAATATATATAGTAAGCAGATATAAAATATATTTGCTTACCTTTTTGATTTGATGTGTAGCTGCTTATTCTACTTTTCAAGCATTGATCACCCCTTGCTTTGTCCGGATAACCAAATCTGTTGTCTGACCCACATTGGGCGCCATTTGTCGTAGCTTAATAAAGCATTTCAGATGTTGACCAGGTTTTCAAATTAAAAATCAGTTGAAGGTAAAAATATCCAGGATTTATTCAATGCAAGCAATGGAGACACACATAGCATATAACATTGCATATACAGGATGTCTGCCCCCCAATCCCAGTATTTCCTACCTTTTTATAACGTTCCTCCTTCTGCAAGAATTCATGTGCCAATCAGTCTTTACTTAAAAAAACTAATTTCCGATACGTTGGTTTAAAGTTCACATTTAAATATGGACCCACCTCTTACTGGGTCTATTGGAACAAAGAAACCTTGTTGATTTAATAGGGCTATACCTCCAGGCCATATGTTTCCCATTATTGGAGGAGGGGGGAGCCATGACTATTAACATTCCAAAGACCTGAGTGTTTCAAACTTTGATGGAAAGCATACAATGAGTATATACAAAATCATATAAATATAAAACTATAAATATTACCCTCACACGAGTGTGTCTGATCGCCCTTGGTAGGAGATGTAGGGGTGTGCAGCGCTGTAGAGAGCTTTACGGGTGAGAGTTATTATTTTATGCTGTATTGTGTACTGGATGGGCAACAGTGCAGTGCAGCGAGTGACACAGGCTAGAGGCATCAGTATAGAGGCTGGAAAGAAAGACAAGTCTGGCTGCTGCATAAAGGACCAATTGAAGAGGGGAGAGTTTGCAGAATGGGAGACCAATAGGCAGGGAGTTACAGTAGTCAAGACGAGAAAGAATAAGAGCAACAATGAGGGTTTGAGTTGTTTCCATAGTGAGAAAAAGGACGGATTCTGGAGATGTTCTTGAGGTGAAGGTGACAAGAGCGGGCAATGGCAGGGCCATCTTTTCCATTGGGGCTATACAATACATGGAAACCTCCAAAGAAGCATTTATGCTATCTATCATACATGAAAAAAACTTTGAGATTCTTAGTTCACATATTTTGAACAAAAAATGCTTAAGCCACCCACGGCGTACAACGTGATCTCAAGGCGGGTGGTCCTACGCTATCTTTACCTCTCAATAGAGCCAAATTCCGACTTCTCATTGGGTCAACCGACCTCCATTATCCAATATTTGATCAAAACTTGTGAACTAAGAATCTCAAAGTTTTTTTCATGTATGATAGATAGCATAAATGCTTCTTTGGAGTTTTTCATGTATTGTATAAGACATGATTTCAGAGACAGAAAGTCACTGGTGTTTTGTAGCAGGGCTCGAGTGATGTCGCGGGAAGAGGTGTATAATTGGGTTTCATCAGCGTAGAGATGGTACTGGAAGCCAAATATGCTGATGGTTTGTCCAATGGGGGCTTTGTAGAGTGAAAAGAGGTGAGGACCTAGAACTAATACCTCAGGAACGCCAACAGCAAAAGGAAGAGGAGAGGAGATAGAATTAGAAAATGAGACACTGAAGGAGCGGTTGGAGAGGGAATTTCAGTCAAATACAGGGTGTGTGTATTTCTTCCCCATATCTGCCTGAATTCTATCTCATTCATTGTGCAGGGTATTTTATACCAAGGGTTAATTTCTCCTTTTGTTTTGTGGGGGAATTTGAGGCAAATACAGGGTGTGTATTTCTGCCCCGTACGCCTGAAATCCATCAACTTCAGACTGTGGGGGTATTTTAAACTGTGGAAAAGAGTTAATGCATCCATTTTTTGTGGAGAATTCTGTGTCAAATCCAGTGTTTGTGTATTTCAGCCCTACATACATCTCAAATCCAGCCAGTTCAGTCTCTTGGAATATTACTAGCTGTGGCAAACACTTAATTTTTTTACTTATTGTGGTGATTCTGTTAAACGCTGATACATGTAGAGCCCCCCCCCCCCAAAAGAGTGGAGAGGGGGTCGGCAGTAATTTTTCATTGATGTCACTAATCATTTTGCCCTTCCTTTGATCCTTCCATGTCCGCTTTCAATTGGTTAATAATCCATCATTGCTAAAGCCCAAAAAAAATAAAAAAAAACAGGAGTTGATTCCAAAAATAATAAGTAAATGGAATATTTGCATGTCTTCTCTGTTTTGTATCCACCCCAGCTTTTTGCTACCTAATCATCAGACGATCCAGAAGCAAACAAAGGACCATGTCATACTGGCCTTACGGCTTCTCCGAAGACACAGTTGGTTGTGTTTGTCCTTCTCATTCCCTCTCACAGATTAAAAGAAGGAGAAAACCAAACATAGTGACAACATCATAGAGTGGTGGAGGGTGGAAACAGCACATGGTGGTCGACTGAGAGTGATCAGTTGGCAGCAGCATGAGTAGGCCATAGATTGGCACAATTACACAGTGTGGAGGTGGCGGCAGCAACAGCAGCAGTATCAGGCTGGAGAGTGGCACAAAGTCATAATTTTGAAGTGGTGGCAGCTAAGTGACATAATGAGGAGGTGGCGGCAACAGCAGCATCAAGCCAGAGAGTGACATGGTGACATAGCCTGGAGGTGACAGCAGCAGCAACATGAGGAGACCTGAGTGTTGAGGTGGCAGCAGCATCAGAAAGCTACATAATGGTCCAGTGAAGAGTGGGTAGGTGGGTGGTGATACCAGTCCCTGGTTAAGATGGTGGGTGGTAGAAGGAGCAGCTGGCAGCAGATGTGTGGCATCAGGCGGGTGGCAGCATCAGAATAGTAGCTGAGGCAGGTAGCCAGAAGAATCCAGGTTTCAGGGTCTGCTTCAGGTGCTGCTGCTGGTGGGTACCTAAATCACTAGGGGGGGTGAAGAAAGCTGCTCATCAACAACTCCAGACTCAGGTTGCTGCAGATGGAGCATCGCACCCGTGGCAGTGGTGCGTGAGCACAGAGGAACCCCCCGGTCAGACCTGCGGGAGGATGGACGATGACGCAAATAGATCTCTCTATGATTACCAATGGCTACATTCTCTCACTTACACCACAAGTCCGCTACCTTGGGATAATCTTTGACTACAATCTGGCCTTTCAAACCACACATCCAAAACCTTGCCTCCACCTGAAAAATATCTCCCGAATCCGCTTATTCCTTCACTTTGAAAGCTCAAAAATGCTTGCCCATGCCCTTGTCATCTCACTCCTAGACTATTGCAACATTCTTCTCTGTGGCCTCCCATTTAACACCCTCGCTCCCCTTAACTCTGATGTCCATCTGATTCACTTCTATCCTCATTACTCCTCTGCCTCTCCCCTTTGCCAATCCCTTTACTGGCTGCCCATTGCCTCACCGGAATCATGGGGCCGTGAGATGTAGTCGCCACGTCTCCAGTCAGCTAAACAGACAGATTTTGCAGCATATGTTCCAGGACATGAAGCAATGAAATGACGTTGTTCATTCCGTAGTCCTGGCGATTGACAAATTACATGGCCTCCTGAAAGAACCTGAGCAAACGGCACATGTCACACATGAGCTGCCACTGGCTGACATATAAATTACACAGTGGAGTATCCCTGTCCACTTTTATCATCAAGAAATCATCAATGGAATTTCTTTATTCATAGATTTCTCTGTTTTGCTCAGTTAATAGATTCCTCTGTGTTTTGCTCTGTTCATAGATTTATCTGTTTTGCTCTGTTCATAGATTTCTCCCTGTTTTTCTCTGTTCATGGTTTCTCTGGTCTGTTTAGCTCAAGGAGGGTGTGCTTGGTGGTGTAGGGATGTTTAAAGTGCTTGCAAAGTTTCATGGACAGTTCTCTGAACAGTGCAGAGTCCACCACTAGAAAAGGGAGGGACTACAGTACCACCAAGTTGGACAGGAGCACGGTCAGCTTCTGCACCTTGGGATGGATAGACACATACTGCTGTCTCTTGGCAATCGTCTCGGTGAATGACTTCTGGCACCATGAGTGGCGAGGAGCTGGAGCATCTAGACTGGTAGATGATGTGAAAGACAGACAACTCCCTCAGAGGTGGTGGAGCCTTACCTGCCTGAAATGGGAGGCATGCTTCTGCTATGGCAGGATGGACCACCACATCTGAGATACGTTTCTAGCAAGCCACTGTATGGGGGTGCTGCATATGTTGACGCAGGGCTGTGGTGCCGACGTTAGGTCACTGGTCACGATTTACTTTCTGCCCACAGATTCTACATAAAGCCATGTTCACCTCCTCCGGTGTCTTGGCAGAAAACTGGCACACCGCTGAATAGGTGATTTTACCACCAATGCTCCGCACTGACTGACTGTTACCGCCGCTGCATCGGCAATGCAATGCTACTTTCTGGCACCTGCAAAGTGGGTGGTCTAAATCGTGGCTGTTTGGCTCCCAACCTCGCACTGCTGCCACCCTGCTGACTCTCGGCCACACTACCGACTTGCCGGCTGCGCCACTGCCTGATGCGCAAGCTGCCGCTCTCTTTTCTTGTTTAACTAGGACACCAGAATATGTTGTCCCAGCCTTGCTTACTTCACCTGGCTTCCAAGTGCAATCGCCTACATCGATGAGTGTTTGCCTGTCACAGCTATCCTCCTCAATGTTCTCGCTGTACAGAGCCTGACCACTCGCAACATAACCACCCATGCCACTCTCCTCATCACTACTTGCCCACTTCTGCAAGAAGCAGCGGATGTCTTCCCCACCTCTTTTCTGCCCACTGTCCTCAAATAGTTTGTTCTCACTGTATAGTGGCGCAGAGCCCACAGCACATAGTAGTTCTGTGGCTGTGGGAGCCAAACGGGACAGAAGCGGGTTGAGGACAGGTGAAGGCCTCTGACCTGCTCCCGGGCAATGCCAACTAAAGGTTGTGTCTTACGGACATACCGATTCTTTACCGGCGTTGTCAGATGTAATATGTGAGAAAGTGGATGACCTAGTCAACCGTTTGGCTTGGTGGTCAACACACGGCCACTAGGTGACACCGGTAGCTCTGGCCTTGCGGAGTGACTCCTGCTGTGACGTCCCCTTACTGTGCTGCGACCTGTGCCTGCTCCGGGAACATCCTGTTGCGTTCTTTGACGCTATAATAGGATTTTGGCCCTCAGCTTGGCTCTTTCCAGCTGGTGCTGACATTACCTGTGTTCCCACTTCAGTTATTTGGTCAGTTTTGCCCATGTTACTGCCTAGAGAAGTGAAGTGTGAAGCGATTCTAATAGTGACGGCTGTCATCTGCGTGTCATACTAAAACACAGCATTGTATGAAGACCAAAGCATGCTCTCTATGCATATTTGAGCATGGCACAATGTTCTACAACACCCTACAGGCTCTCCGCAGCCAGGAAATAGCTGTTTTTAACGGGATTCGCCGCAAATAAATTCGGGTCGAAACGATTTTTTGCGGAAAATTCTGTGAATCTGACGAACCGAATTTTTGAGAAATTCGCCCATCTCTAATATCATTATCATCACTGGACTGCAAAGGATTACAATGAAAGAAACCAAGGCAACTATAAAAGCTAGAGACAGATAAAACAAGAAAAACTATTTCCATTATTCACCATTATCCTGTATTCATGTGGCTGCTGTAGAGAAAATTTCTAAACTGATTATAACAAAGCAACAGCCCAGGCAACATAATTACAAGAAAATAGTATGTTTCAGTGTCTTGTTTTGCTTAGCAAAAATATAAGTCATCCATTTCATGTAAAGTAGCAATGTCATCAGGTCTGTTTAGTTCGAATGAACTTATGGAAAAATTCAGGTTTGAGATATCCTGAACCTGAATCTTGTCTCTAACCCTATCTCTAACCTTATTCCTAATGATAACTATAATCATAATCCTTACCCTAACTGAGGATGAGGGTTAGTTTTAAGAGTTATCTTACCATTCAGCATCATTGCAGGTCTTGTATCTCTCTCGCCCTGGTATCACTTCTCATGCAACAGTCCAATATCACTTCTGGTTTACCTAGGTAATCCCTAAACAATTGTATAACCTAGGAAATCTAGAAGTGATGTCAGACATTACACTGAAGGTGAACCAATGCCAAGTTATGCAGGGGAAGGTAAGTTAACACCATAAAACCTCTAAAAACCGTAAACTCAATTTAGGGTTAAGGCCAATTTATTGGAATTCTTTGCTAAATTTAATTTGACATTGACCTGAATTCAAACTTCATCACTACTCATTTCAGTGTGGGAAATAAACCAGCCACCACAGGGAAAATTAAGATCAAATTAATAGCTGATGTACTTGTTTTTTCATGTTTGAAGTGATCTAATTAACTTAGTTCTGTATTTGTTCTGGGTCTGTTAGAATTAGTAGAATTGAGTTTGTTATTAGATTTAACTAGTATTATAGTAAAGTTATCTAATTTATATTTGTTATTTAAGGTAGATCTAGTATAAAATAATTAAACTGGTATTACTCATCTAGTTGCTTTAGAGTATAGTGAGGTGCCTGGGAATTAAGCTGTCTGTTTACTTTTGTAAGAGTTCTAAGTACAAGTACATATACTTGCATGGCTGTGCTTGGAACTCTCATAACAGTGAATAAAGAGCTGCACGATTGGGGTCACTTCTGTTTTAAATGGATGCAGCAGAAAACTGAGAAGTAATTTTTCCCCAGATGTGAATATACCTTTAAAGGGGTTGTCTCACTGCAAGGATTGCTTTTTATGTTAAAGATCTTGCAGAAACAAGTAATTTTGCAGTATGTGTCCATTAACAGTGTCCTACCTATTCCTAGATATCCCCTCTTGTATGGGTTGCATCAGCTCCTCAGGTCGCTATAGCTACAGACCAGTTTAATCTATCCTAATAGGCTGCTAGCAACGGTTGCTATAGCTACAGACCTGGCTTCTACTGCAGCCTAATAGAAGCCAGTAAACACGCCCCTGAATTCAAAATGAAACCAAGAAAACAGGACTGAGGTAAGACGAATCAATGTAGTGAGACAACCCCTTTAAAGGGGTTTTATTGCTACAAAGATCGTGTCTCAGATTATGGGGACAGTAAAAAAAAAGCACTTTTGTAATTGGTTTGTATTACCTCAGTCACTTGGATTAGCAGATATGAGCTTTTCTGTAAATCTTATTCTGTTTCTGCTGCTGCTGGTCTGGCCGGATCCCGCCTCATAGACAGGCCCCCTGCACTGTGATTGGCTGGCTGACATTTCATTCAGCCTGTTGGGATACGCCCCCAGACAGGAAATGCCCCGACCACGCCCCCTGCGCTGTGATTGGCTGCCTGCACACTCTGTGTTTTCTCCCCTCTGAGCTGTTAAAATCGATAGTGAAACCAAGGTCTGCTGGCTCTAAACACATCTCCCAGCTCTAGGGTGAATGATCTGGGCAATTACTGGCTGTTTAAGTCACAGATCCCCTCATATAACAGAGTCTTATAGAGTCTCCTACCTGCTAACAGGGGGAGAGAAGAGTAGGAGGGCAGTGTGCATTACTCCATATAACCCAGTCTCCTGTCTGGTAACAGAAGGGGAGGAGGGAGGGGGCAGTGTACACTCCTCACATTTCTCATCTGTGTGTATAACTGCATATAGCACAGCAAGGAGCTTGTGGAGGCTTAAGGTTGCAGACATAAGAAGCATGCAGGAGGCTACAGAGCTGTTATATCCAGACAACTTTCTGCATCCCCTGCTTCATACAAAATGATGAAGTCACAGTTCTTCAGTGAGGGAAGACATGCCTCCTAAAAGGAGAGACACGCCTGCTGAGAGGAGAGACACGCCCCTGGATTTCAAATTCAATCTCAGTGAATTAGCTGAACAGCACGAACAGTTCAAACGATAAAACTCCTTTAACTGCTTAGTGACTGCCCATATTTGTTTTTTTTACAGCCACAAAGGGGTCTTTTTTCAATCTATGGGGGATTGGAATAAGGAGGCATGGTCCTTCCACATCAGGGGAAGCACAGCACTCTAACGGCAGGGACTGGAGAAATCTATAGTCTGCCATTTTATCCCTTATATTCCATTGTTGATAGCATCCTTATTATTTAGGTAGTTACAGTTACATCTCATTGGACTCCCATGACAAGATTGTGGGGTACAGATGGTTTTCTAAAGCAGACAGGCGCCTTGTGAAGGTCACCAGGTTTACCTTTACTGAATAGGCCCTGCCAGAGGCTGCCTGTTAGATTCACACTGGAAGGCATAATACACCATACTACATAAGCAGCATAGTTGTCAAATTATTGCATGTTGAAGTGAACATCATTAAAAAGATAGATAAAAAAAAAAAAACAGTGCCAAGGTTTTTTGGTTATCTGCTTCCCAAAGAATAGTAGCATGAACCCCAAAATGGTACTAATGAAAAGGACAAGTCTTCCCATAAAAAAGCTCTCAAATGGCTTGTTTTGTTTTTACGGTGCAAAAGTAAAAAGACATAAAAGTTACATAAAATTGGTAATGCTGTAATTGTACTGGTCAATAGAAAAAAGTAAATATGGTATTTTTACTGTGCAGTGAATGGTCTACATTCAAAATACAAAACAAAAATATATTTTTTTTTTTAATTTCTCCCAGAAAGAATTAATAAATTTAATTAATAATCTATATGTATCTCAGAATGATTTAATTTGAAGATAAAGCTTGTTCTGCAAAAAAAAAACAAAAAAAAAAAACATGCTTTATTATGGTTATGTTGCTGGAAAAGTAAAAAAGTTACGACTCCTGTAAAGTGCCTGGTTGTTAAAGGGATAAATAGGCTTCTCAGTAAGGAGTTAAGTATACTGCAGATTTCATGCTTAAAGGGGTTTTGCCAGGATCTCATTTCATACCTCCTGCATCCAGCTCTTCAGCACTGTGGGCTCAGAAGGGGGTGTGTGTAATTTGTTTGAATTGCATATCATGTAACCCAGCAGAATGACATCACCATGCCTTTCCTCTCTCCAGTCAAAGAAAGGTCTGTTTATCTTAAGAGCTGTGAGTAGCTACAATGCAGCTCAGACAAAGTTTTTGCCTCACAGGCAAAAAACTTATCAATGCACATGTCTCATTGAGGTTTCCTTTTTTATTTATTTGCACTGTTTGACTAATTAGTAAGGAATACAGAGGACAGGAGTAGAATGACAGCACCTGGGGTTAAACTCTCGGTAGCTGTCTGAGAGGAGAGGTGATGTCTGAGCATGTATGGTCAGGACTGAGGACCATTCATCACTGGTCGTATCCCCTGGAGACATGCTGTAAACAATTTATCACTAAAGGAGCAGCTAAAACAAAAATGGTACAGAATTTTTGATGAAGATAAATGGTGCAAGCTTCCCCCGTCAATTTCACTTTGTGGCAAAACCCCTTTATCTTACAATTAATATAAGAATCAAGATTGTATGCAGCAAAAAAGGGCACTATAGCATAAATGAAGTTTATTTTACGGTGTTTATGTCTGAAATTGTTACTGCAAATGTTTCAGTATTAATGTTCGACAAGATACCTAGTATTCTGTTTAGAATTAAAGGTCTGTATTGTATCTACAGTGCTATGTACATATTCTAAAATTCCTTTGTTCTGTCATTCATATTGTCATGACTGACATTCTACAGAACTGACAGTGGAACAATAGGAGGTTTATAAATGTCAAACTGACACAAAGAGCGACATGCATGAAAGGATTTTTCACCCTTTTCTGGTGTAAAATGTGCCAAAGGTCAATGGTTCACCTAAATAGACAATATATGGTGTGTTGCACTAACATGTTTGGTGCCCTATGCACCAGACTCGACACAAACATGTGGGGGGCATCATGGAGGTGAGTCGCACCACACTCGTAATATTAGACACATTCATGAATGTGGCTTGGCAAAACTAGGCGCATTACTGCTCGAACAGGCAGACCTACTTCAATGTGGTCTGCCTGAGTTTGAACAGTCTTAATGAAACTATATTTGCAATTAGGGCAAACAAAGTCCCTTATTTCTCAACTTATACCAGTAAAATAATAAAAAATAATTTATGATAATTATAAAAGTATATAAAATTAAATTATATAAATTTCATAATAAATTATATTATATAAAATTAATATAAAAATATCTAATAACTCATAAATATAAAATTATCTCCCATAAAATGTATTTAAGATTAATATAATCTAAAATTAATTTAAAATTAAATAATACAAATTAATTAAAACAATACAGCATCTGCCATAAATCCCGTTCTCAATCATTTACGGAGTTAACGTAGTATTATCAATGCTTGCAAACACATCCCATTAGGCTAGAAATAAAATAAAAGGTGTTAGTAAAGCATGTCAGTGAATAGAAACTATGGTAGTGATCTTACATATTGCACCACAAGTCTCAGCAAGACTTGTGGTGTTCCGGTTATTACTGTATGTCAGATACATGTTTGGCACATTAAAAATTCATGTTTGGCACTCTACTAACTCTACTAATGCACCACAGTTCCGTAATGCAGAAAATACAGAGGCGAAACGCGTCAAACTTTAGACGCCATTTATGAGCACACAGAAACCACTTTCACAGATTGAGCCGCATTGTACACTGAAAAATAGACACATAAATTCACTTCAATGTGCCTTCTTTCATACATGTCTCCCAAAATATTGAAGAATCCGTACTTTTCTGCTGTTGCTTGAAGCTTCCTCAACAACCCAGTGATGTAATGATTTCCCAAGGACAAATAGAACAGTGGCCTACAAACTGCATCTCTTCAGCTGTTGTAGAGCTTCAACCTCAACATACTTTGACAACCTTAAGCTACTTCATGTTTAGAGGAAGTGTTGAGCTTCATATTCAGGTCAAACTCAAGTTAGATCTGACATCAAGTACTTAGGATGAGGTGTAACTGACAGTACCAGTAACCCTAATGCTAACTTACGGTCATGGTTATTTGAGCGGTTTTAGGATGCTAACTTAACAGTGAAGCATCAACGTGTGGCCTAACTTCCGGTCCAACGTCCTGTCCAGTGTCAGATCTGCTTACTTCACCATAGGCCCAATGTTATGGTAACTGGAAGTGATGTCAGAGGCGTGAAGTACAACAGTGACTTGCTGTGTAAAAGTGCTTTTCTGTGACACTACTTGTCCTGTACTGCTCTTTACATGTGCTAGGATTAGCGGCTCCTTTGAACACCAGGTGAAGGCCCCATTTTCTTTTTTTCTGATGCATTGTGTATACAGTACATGGCTCAAAGAATTAGAAAGTGATTTCCGGTTTCCATCAGCTCTGTATGACTATAACATGTTAGGACTTGTATTATCTGTGTTAGTTATTTGCTTAATTTCCTTTAATCTTTCTTATCCATTATGTTGGAAGACATTGTAGGGCGTCTGTACCAATAAACAGCTTGAGGGCAGCAGGATTATTGTGGGTTGTAGACTATTCTGAAGAGATGTGTTCAGATTGTTTTTGAAGCTAGTGAAAGGGGGGGGGGGAGTCTGATATGTTAGGGCCGTGAGTTCCAGAGTAGGGGGGAAGCATGGGAGAAGTCTCGGAGACGGTTGAGTGAGGAGCTGATAAGAGGAGAGCAGAGAAGAAGGTCATGTGAGGAGTGGAGATTATGTGAGGGGAGGTATCTGGAGATTAAGGCAGAGTTGTATGGAGGGGAGAGGTTATGGAGAGCCTTGTAAGTCATGGTTAAGGAATGAGCGGATGCGGGAGATATTTTTCTGGTGGATGCAGCAGGTACGGGCCTGGATATGTGGTTTGAAAGACAGAGAAGTCAAGGGTGGTTGAATATTGGTGTATTTGAAATGACATGCCAGTAGAAAATATAATACTGAAATAAATAGACGTGACAAAATAGCTAAAAATATTGTCTCTGTAGAAGTTCAGTAAATCACAGTTAGTATATGCAATTAAAATATATTTCTATTAATGTGCTTGTAGGCTTACCATAGATGCTGAGTGTCAGCTTCAGTTGCATAACTTTCCAATGGATGCACATTCCTGTCCTCTTGAATTTTCAAGCTGTAAGTATTAAAAGCATAAGATTTAATTTATAGAATTTTAAATGTTTTTTTTTACATAGTTTAGTACCTTTTGGAAAACAGCATATGTGTCAGATTTTATTCATTTCTTATATCTAGAGATTTTAGGTGTTCATGAAGAAAACACAACCACTATATTGTAAGAACATTTTAGGTTAAATAAATTATTCTAAACTTCTATACTGAGGTAATTGCATGTCAATTCTAGCATCCTATAGAGGCCAATAATGCACATTGATCATACTTACACATTTATCAGGACTAAGAACACCTACATATAACACATAAAATAAAGTGTACCACCAGCAATACCAAAACAATAATAGAATATAGGTTACTTTTATCATTAGGATGCAGAACCCTCATAGAAACCACAGCAATTCCAGTTCACAAACAGGCACTATGTCAGCTCTGCATGATCTTCTGCATGTTATATGTATCCTCATGTACCAAGCCTCTATTTAATACTATGTACTGGGATCTAATGCATACAAAGCAAATTACAAAGTAATAAATGGCGATTTGATGCATAGGTTCAACGATCAATTGACTTCACATATTTAAAGTGGTATTTTTAGGATAGTGCCATAGCCCCTAAAATATCTGATTGGAGCAGGTGTGGAAGTTTGACCTCCTTCAATATAAATGTAATGATCTATCATTAGGACAGGCCATAAGTTTAAAAGCTAAGATAACCCCTTTAATGATACCACATAAAAGATAGTTTAGTGCCCTTTATATGAGGCCTAAAAATGCAGGTATATTATCTATCATTAGACAGTCATAATTTAAAAGCTCAGATAACCCCTTAATTACCCATAAAAGATAGTTTAGTGCCCTTTATATGAGGCCTAAAAAATGCAGGTATATTAAAAGGACACTACCATAAAAAAATGTTTTTCATATTTTGACAAGCAATATGAGACTGTTATATGTATTTAAAAAAAATGTGTGGTTGTTTTTTTTTTTTATTTTATTTTTTAAAATTCCCCCATGTTCTTTACAGATTGCCTAACATTCTCTTCCAGGCCTACTAAGGGCCTGAGAGAGATAAGTGTTATCAGCAGGACCTGATAAGTATAAATGAATCTGGAATCTCCTCCCTCCCTACCACGTACAAAAGGATTATCTCATTATCCTTTGCTCTTATTTTTATGCTACCAGTCTAGCCCTGTCCAGAGAACATTGTAATAATCACTGTCATTTCCTACTATTTGAAATTAGACTTCATGCAGATAAGCACTTGTCGCAGCACCAACAGTATATTTAAATTAGTCTGACCTGCCATTCTATTACCACAGCTAGAAAAGTGCAAAATTTTATATGTAATTTTTAAATAGCATACAACTAACAAAAAATCACCTTTCTCTTGAAAGTATCCATTTTAAAAACAACATAGTGAAAGAAAACTCTTGTGAACTTTTAAACACAAAAAATAGGCAGCGGAAAAGATATTAGCAGATAGAATTTTTCTACTGTACATGGAGAAAACCATCCAGTAATACTGATGCATTTCTTTAATTGCATTGAAGATGGATACCCAAAAGAAGAAATAATCTATCAATGGAAGAGAAGTTCTGTTGAGGTTGGAGACGTACGATCATGGAGGCTTTATCAGTTCTCATTTGTTGGACTACGAAATACAACAGAAGAGGTGAAGACAACATCAGGTAGGCAAAATTTAAAGTCAGATGGAAAGATTTCCTAACATGTCTTCTTATAGGATGAGCAATCTGGAAATGGAATTTCGGAAATAGTGCCATATAAATTGGATATTGAACTCATGCTGTGTTCTATAAAGTGTATCTGTCATGGTATTTGCACATGTAAACACAGAAAACATTGTCTAACATAATGTTATGAGAATGTGACATCTTTCTTAGCTTCATGCAGCTTGTTTCCCCTTCTCCTGCCGCTTTAGAAACCTTATCATACATAAAAAATTGTCAACAGTAAGAGAATAGACTGAGAAAACAGGTAAAAAAGGAGAATTCCAATGCAGTTTTCCTTCAAGTTAGAGGGAAAGATGCTAAGGGAGCCATCTGATCAGAGTCACAGTCATTTCACACCAGGAAGGATCTGTCTGCTGTTTTTTATTAATAAAAACTCTAGCAGTTATTTTCTAGATTTCACATTTTGAATATGATAATAGGTATCTCATTGTAATTTCTTAAAAACTGTATTTTAAATTAGTCCCACTGATGTCCTCAGAATGTCTGAAACCCATTTTTTTGTTCTGACCCTAGTCTGTACCCTAAACAGAATCATAATTTTTGCCTTTACTTTTACACTAAATTAGGATTAGGGATGTGGTTAGAGGTTAGGGCTTTTAGGCCTTTTTTGGGTTAACCTACCTCTCTGTGGTGCTTCCGGGTTGGGTGGCATTAATGCTCGGACTTCACTTTTGATCTGACCTCACTTTTAGCCCCATGTCACTTTAGGCAAGCTTAATATGACATGGGATCAGAAGTGACTTTAGAGTAAAATTTAATTTGAAGTGACAATGCCACTGAAACATCTTGGAAAAGTAAGTTTATCTTAAAATGGCCTAAAATCACTATATGGTTATAGTTATGGCTAGAAACAATTTTTGGCGATGTATTTCATAGTTTGTTTCGGCCTGACCCAAGGCAAACTGCTTTGGATTTGGTTTGAGTTTGACTCTTAACTGAATCCGTAGTCCAACATTAGTCTCAAACCCTTGGGGGGGGGGGAATTTACTTACTTGACTATCGTCATCGGTCGGTAGTCATACCCAAATTTTATAAAATGATTTCCGATAGTCGATAATAAAATTATCGCCGATGACCATTAAATTTTGGGGAAGCAACAACACCTTATTCTTACACCCAAACAGGGCTGGAAACTGAATTAACACCACAACTCAAATGGATCTTCACATTTTTTGCAACACTTTTTGGGTTAAAAAAAACCACAAAAAAATCACAGCCCTTCACTATCCCTGTCTTGTACCCAGATGACCCTTAAACCCACCCCCAAAAAATTTAAAAAAAACCAAACGTTAATTGAACCTCTTTTACTGAACTGACATAATTCCCGTCCTGAAAGCTGACCCCAAACCTGCATGCCCCCAGATTTAAAAAGTCCAAAAAAGGAGTCTTTCCACCCCATTTATTGAACTGACATCGACAATTCTGCCCCTTCCGCAAAATGACCATAAACCCTTCTACCCCACAGTTTTAAAAATACCCGGAAAAAAGATCTTTAACCCCATTTATTGAACGGGACATTGACATACTTTCCTACCTAAATGACCATTAAACCTGTCTGACCCACCTTTAAAAAGGCCGAAAAAGGAGTCTTTGAACCACCATTTTATTTGAATTTCTTGACTATATTTTCCCTTTACTGCAGCTGAGCCCCAAACCTCATACCCCAAATTAAAAAAGTGCCGGGAAAAAGGGGAGCTTTCAACCACCATTTATTTCACTACTTTACCATACCTTTTTTACCCGATACCATAAATTTGTCTGCCCCAAAAGTTTAAAAAAGTGCCGAAAAAGGGATTTTTAAACCCCTTTTTTATTTGAACGGGACATTGACTATATCTGTCCTTACCGCAATGACCATTAAAACCCTTCTGACCCAAAGTTAAAAAAGTCCCGGGGAAAAGGGGCGGGCCTGAGCAAGGGATTGAAAATCCACCTGTAACCTCCCCGGGACTGACCCCCGAACCGCACAACAAAGCCTTTTAAAGGAAAAAATCCCCCAAATGGGTGCGGAAAACCTTAAGGACGAGCTACCTTCCGGTGTTAAACGGCCACTCGTATCTTATACCCCAAGTTCGGGGCCGAACCCACCCCCTCAGGCCCGAAACGCGCCATCTTACCTTCACCCACCTGCAACACCCCCATCTCACCTCGCTTCCCTGAACCCCCTTGAAAGGTCCCCTTCCCTCACCGCGGAGACCTCTTTGCTGGCTGACAGCGGACGCGAGCTCCCGACTCTCCGCCCACTCACGGGCTGCCCCTCCCCTGGGCAAAGGGGAGGAGCGTGAACGGCACGGACTGCCACCCCGGGGCTGGGCCCAAAAAACCCCATAAGCCGGGGCAGACAAAGAAGAAAAAAAGGGACCCGAAACATTAGGGACGGGACCTGATTTGATGGGGCAGACAGAGAGCACACACACAAAAGGGGGGCCGACATAACAAGGTTATTGACGCGTGAATCGCAAAACCGACAAAAAACCCCGGCCTTCTTTAAAAACCAAAACCCCTACAACAAGGTGTGGGAACGTAGGGGCATATTATTGAAAAGTGGCACCATCCTTAACCTAACTCGTAAATCCACACTTGGGGGGAATTTTTTGGGGGCCAATCGCTCTGCCTGGCAGCCATTTTAAAACGTACTCCTCTGAGAAGGGCCATATATCATGCCTACAGTGCACGTTTTGGGATTTAACCCCCCAATCTCTACTACTAACTGCAAAGCTAGGCTAATCCTGTTTGAGAGACTTATCACTCCATTCACACAGTGTAGGAACAGATCCTTAACATATAGCTTTAAACAAACAGCCTAGATACAACATTACAGTCCCATGCTGTGTAATTTTCTGTGGAGATATATACTGGCTGCATCTGTTTAGTCCTCTGACGACATCTACTGATAGAAAACGAAAGTACAGGTAGCTACTAAGTTATTCCTGGTCTAATCACCTAACTTGCCTGGTAAGCCACCATTCTAAAGCGAAACTTAATAGACAAATATCAGCCAACCTCTGCTCCCAAAATAATCTGCTGAGTGTCCCTGCTGTAAAGCAGACGATTCCGTGGAGGGATCCCACCAAGGTCTGACGTTGCACCTACTCCTCAAACTTCAGGTATTGGCGTTAGCCGCCTCTTAACTCATATTTGGTCTAGTACTTCCAACATACCAGAAACAACCTCCCTGGGAATCCCTGCGTCGGTCGGTAGAACATTAATGCTGGATAACCCTCCTAACAGATTCTGCATGTCTGTAACCTTCTGAATAAGCCTACTGACCATACTCGAAGGGCTCTTCATTTATAGCCCAGCAGATTGCTAGAATTCTTCAGGTTCTACTTATCAGTGGCGTAATTGGGAATATCCCTGTTCCCCATTGCCATCAAGAGCCGGGACTTTCAACCTGCCCTGACCTACACTGACTCTCTGCCAGCCACACATCTGCTGCTATACTGCGGTGTACCTGCTGACAACTTATACACTGATACTGCCCGGATCTCTTGGCTGCCAAGTCTTCACTGCATTGCATTATAGAAGCTCTACAAACACCAAAGACATAAGATCCTCCTCCAAACCTGCTCTTTATCCTAATCAGTGGTGAACCTGCCGACAACTAGCTCGCCGCCGCTACCCTAAGTTCTAATATATAAAGCCCTTTTTGAACATTATCATCAGCACAACCCTTAATAGTATAAAACATCCTACTATATCCGTCTAAAACTATTAAAGGGGGCGAAATTCCTGACATTTGGGCCCCCGGGGTGCAACCCTGTGCCTTAAGACACCAACCTCCTACTGCATTCTACAGTCTGTTCCATCAAAAAACAACAGGACTTTAATTTTACCTCTTCAACTGGGGTTTCAAGTTTTTGCTGATTGGGGCCAAAACTGATCCCCCTCTAGGCTGAATTCCGGGCAATCCCCAAACCCGCGCACAGAAAGAAATACCTTCAGGGTGTGAAAACTCCCAAAATAGGGGAATACACTTTTTTTTTTTTTTTTTTTTTCCCTCATTCGAATCCACATATCAACATGGGTGGTAAAAAAAAGAAGAAAAACCCCAAAGCTCATCCTACCAAACTACCTGATTTTTTTTCAACTATTTCCAAAAATAAAAAGGGTCTAAAAGAGGCCCTGCAATTTCCTTCACCCCGCCCCCTTTGGCTCTTCAAAGCAGAATCTATCGTTTTTTGGCAACCAAAAGCCTGGACCCCCAAAACCCTCTAACAACATCTACTTTGAAAAACCCCTTTTTTCCTCCTCTTTCCCGCTCTAGTTTTCAGGCAAATTTTTAAAAAGGGAAATGATTTCGGATCTAAAACCCGGGACTTTAAATCTTTAAGCCTTAAGAACAGATCATATCGAAACCAAAATGTCCGAATTTGCAAACCCTCACAAAAATTTCCCTTTAAAAGACCCCAACACTGCCTTAGGGGAAGAGGTTAAAACGCCTTCAAACAAAGTCTTGGCCCTTTCAAAGCCGTTCCGGGCCCAAAACAAGGGCGATCAGGGCAAACCGGAATCATTTTTTACCAGACCAACTTAACAGCTACCTAACCGACCTCATGACATTGACACTTCCTAACTGCAGAACTCAGGATCTGATTATTGATAGAATTCACAGGATTCCTAAACCACGCAGCTTACCGCAACAAATTCCAAGAGACACAATAGCCCGGATCCACTTCTATCATGTCAAAGAAGACTTCCTGCGAGCCTTGGGGCAAAAAAGACTCCCCTTCCAAAAGGTTTTAGGTTTTCCCCCTCCTTGTTACCCCAAACCCCTTTTGCCCGCTACTATGGGAAAGCAGAAAAATTTCCCAAACCGAAAACAAAGGGTCCTCCCGGGAAAAAGGCATACCTTACAGATGGGGAAATTCCCCCGTAAAACTCCTTATCACAAAAAGGGGGCTTTAAGTTACTTGCCCACACCGGGTGAAGCTTGCTCCACCTACTTTACTGGGGGTTTAAATACCCCCCCCACGGATTCCCCGCCCGGGGGCTGGAAGAAAAAAGACACGCTGGAGATGGTTACTCCCTCTTTTCCGTTTAAAACTTTTCCCCTTTGCTCCAGCTCAGTGCTTTAAGTCATTCATAATATCTTTGATATCTGAAAATTTCTATTTCGGAGCTCTCTCCTTTGGAAAATGACCTTACCTAACCCGGTTTTTTTCTCACCTGTTTTTTTTCCTCCCCCCCCCAAATTTAAAGGGAGGGCTGCCTCCTTTTTTTTTTTCCCCTTCCCCAAGGAAAAACCTGATACGATGTTGCAGTTTTTTGTTTTTACTGTTTTTTGGTTATCTTAAATTTGGCGACATTCAATAACTCATAACACTTTGCACATTGCACCATTTTCAATTTGCTTTATTTCTTTTTCTACCCGCCAAATATTTTTTTCCCCCTGGTCATTATGGTATTAAAAAAACCTCCCACAACGTTTTAAGGGGGTTTAAATCCCCTTTTTAAACGTTCATTAAAGTTTGGAAAGAAAGGGTATTAAATTTGGGCGCAGATTTTAATCTGCCTCCAGGGAAAAACATCTTTTACCTACGGGTGCCACCCGCCCCCCATAAAAAAGAATTTCCCCACAAATTCCCCAACAAAATTTCCCCCAAAAAAAAAGGGACAGTAGCTATCCTAAATAAGAAACCCCTGTAGCCTTCCAGTTACATCAACTTTTACTGACCCCTCTGGGAATATGTAAATTTTGGGTTTTTGAATCCAATTTCCCAAAATGTACAAACCCCGACTGCTCAAAATGCTCCAAAAAGGGAAACAATCCCCTTTAAAACAAAACATACAATTTCTACAAGCCAAACAGGTTTGGAAGGGGGGGGTTTTTGGGGGTTTGGGGGAGACTTCAACGCAGTAATAGATAAAAACTTTTAGACTATCAAGTTCCCCGCAAATCGAATTCCCCTGACTTGAAATCCCTGTTTTGCTGAAGAGGGTGTCTGGAAATATCTTTTTCACAACCGAAAAAGATTTTTCTTTTTTCTCTCATTTCCCCATTCATTTTCCCTTCTAGAATAAATTTTTTTTTAAAATTTTGACAAACATTTTTCCCCCCCACAAATAGGGAGCATCCCCCCATAGGGCACAAAAACCTGGTCATAACCCACGCACCCCAAACGCCCTTTTACCTTAAATTTTTCCTTTCCCAAAATCCCCAATTCCCCCCCTATGGCAAAAAACAACTATCTTCTTTAATTTTTTCAAAAAATGGGGTCATTCTTAAAAATTTTTTTAAAAAAAAATACTTTAATACTAATACAACCCCTCATTTTCCCCCTCCTACAACGTTATTGTGTTTGCATAAAGGGCCCTTATTCCCGGGGGTTTTCATTTAAAATGGCCAAATCGCTGAAAAAAAAATATATCCTTTCTTTTGAAACCCTTATTAACAAAATTTTAAAACACTGATACGGAAAATTTTAAAATGAATCCCTCCTTTAGATAACAAAGCCAATTGTTGAAGTTCAGAACGCTTTCGCTCCCCCTTTCCTCCCAAAAATTTTGAAAAGAAAAATTTTTCTAAAGTAAAATGGCAAAATTTCCTGCAGGGCGACCCCTCCTCTAAACTGTTGGCAAAAAGAATTTGAATGGGAACATGCCCGGGCTAAGAAATTTCCTTCTTAACCCAAGGGAAGGCAAGATAAAAATTTGAAACCCGCAGACATTGCAAACAATTTGCCCAGTTTTATTCTAAGCCAAAAAACTTTTAATCTGGAGAAAAGTTTCATACTCTACCGATGGAGATATTACCGCCTTTTTGTCCTCTGTAGCCTTGCCTAAGCTTAATCCCTCTCAACTAGCCTCTCTTAACGCCCCATTATCCAACGTGTAATTAGAACTAGCAAACTAAACAAAACTCCTGGCCCAGATGGACTCTCAAATGAATACTATCTTCTCTACTCAGATATCCTAGCCCCCTACATGACCGATTTGTTTACTACTATTGCTTCCTCCCCACATCCCCCCCAAGAGCTGTTTCAAGCAACTAATACTACCATACCCAAACCAGGTAAAGCAGAAGACAAGTTGTCAATTATAGACCTATTTCACTTTTAAATACTGATATAAAGATTTATGCTAAACTCATTGCCTCCCGTCTCAATCAAATTCTTCCCTCCCTTATACATCTAGACCAAACTGGCTTCGTCCCTGGTATACAAGCCAGAGATGCCACCCGTCGAATACTAGATCTTGTGCAGATTGCGAGCAGCATTAACACCGAAGTGGCCTTCCTATCATTAGATGCCGACAAGGCTTTTGATAGGGTCAACTGGCGCTATATGGAACTAACTTTGCAAAAGTTTGGATTCCGCAGTCCTCACAACTGGCTTCCTCTCTAAACCCTTTGACTTAACAAACGGTATCCGCCAGGGCTGCCCTCTCTCCCCTTTAATTTTTGTTCTCTGTATGGAGCCCCTAGCCAAAAAAAAACAGGAGAAAACCCCTTTGATTTCGGTGTAAAAACCCCAAAACATGTCCAAAAATTTAGCCTTTAGGGCAGATGATGTCTTTCCCCCATAGCTTCGAACCCCTTCCCCTATAAAACCCAGCTATCCTAGATCCTTACGGGATTTCTCTTTAAGTCTCCTTCAATAAGCTTAATAGACTAAATCCTTCTTATTTCCGTTAACACTTCTGTCACCAAACCCCCCTCCTTAAAAAATTTTTGGTTTTACCCAAAACTAGTGCCTCATAGATTACCCTGGTAATTAAAGGGGTCGCTATCCCCCCCATCACCCCTTAAAAGATAATTTTGACTCGTTGCCCCACAAAACCTAGATGAGGAGATTAAACATTTTAATTTAAACTTCACCTTTTCCCCGGGGAAATAGCAAGGTTTAAAAATCATTAAAATGTCAATCCTTCCCAAATTCATTTACATCCCAAACCCAATCCCATACATTTTCCTAAACACTCCCTTTTTAAACTTCAGCGATTGCTCTAAAAATTTAAATTTGGAATGGCAAGAAACCAAGAGTAAAAAAAAGGGCTTTTATTCTCTAGTCACAGAGAAGGCGGCCTGGCAGTCCCTGATTTAACATCATATTAATGTACGTTTCTACTTGAAAAATCTTTACCTCCTGGTCTGATAAAAACTTACACCCCTGGGCACAACTGGAAGGTCAATTTTTTTTACCCCATGCCCGGGTTATTTCCCCCACCTAAAAGGGCCCTTTCCCCTTTGGGACCCCCAATTCCCCAACCGAAACTACAATCCCTTTTTTGGCCCCTTTTTCCCAACTTGGGCTGAATATTCGCCCCTAATCCGGGGGTTTTCCCCTGCTGCAAAAGGGAAAAAACCCCCTTTTTTAAAGTCCTAAAATGCGGGGACAACCATTTCCCCCTTTTTCCCCTCCTGGTCGCGCAGGGAACTTCCTTTTAAATTTATTTAAACTATTTCATGGGGGGGGAAAACATAAAAAAACATATACAAAACCCCAAAACCCCTTCCTACAAAAAAACACCCAAGATTTTTTCCTTTTTCACTCCCTTGCAACTTGGGCCCATCTGCCCGCAATCAATTGAATGGCCTTCCCCCCCTCACACAACCTCGGCCCTTCCACAACTTCCTCTAAAAAAAAGAAGGTTTGAAAAAGGTTTACGCTATTTTCCCTTTTTTTTTTTCCCTTAATTTTTTGGACGGACAAGGTACTTGCAAACTCCCTACTATAAATTAAAGGGGAAGGGGGAATTTAATCTAAAACATTTCCCTTACCCTTTAAAGGAATGAAGCAAACTCACCCCTTTTGAAAATTTTCCCAAAATGTTTAAAACCACCCAAGACCATGCGAAAAATTCCACCTCCGATGGAAACCTTCCCCCCTATGGGTTGGGCACATAAAAACCCCATTCAACAGCCCTTTTTGCTGGAAGCATTGTGGCCAACAAGGCAAATGCTCCATTATGGTGGGAAGTCCCATTATTAAAAGCTTTTGGAAAGCAGTCTTCATCTTATTTTCTGAAATTACTGGAAATTTTGATGTAAACCCACCCTGGGGTTGGGTTTTAAAACCCAAAAGGGCCCTTTTTGACACCCTCCCTCCCCGAGAAGAAATTTTTTCCTTTTCCTTTTCTCGGGGGCGAACTGCACTCCCCCTCCGGGTTGGAAATCCCCCTAAACCTCCATCGCTTTTAGAGATAATTAAAAAGGGTTTAAATTCAATTGCTCATGTGAATTAAACTTACAGAACCTCCCCATGTTTGCAAAGAAGAAAAAATCCCTTTGGGAACCATGGCTATTTTCCAAATAAAACACTTCAACTTTAGCTTACATACCTCTTTCGGGACCAGATGATAAAATTTTAAAAATTTTAAATACACTTTTGGTGCATTCATTGCCTGCATATCTTTGTTTTATGAACCTTTTTATTTTAACCCTCAAGACTTTGTCTTATCTTTCTTGCTGTTACAAGTTTTAAATTTATTTACTTTGTTGATATGTGATATTGGGAACCCCACAAATTGCATTCCTGTTAAAACAATAAAAATTATGTTTTTAAAAAAATGGGCCCCAAAAAGGGGTCTTTGAAACCACCATTTTTTGTTGAACTGGACATTGACTAAAAACTGTCCTTGGGCCCCCCCCAAGTGCCCCCAAACCTTTTTTTTCCACAGATCAAAAAAGTGGCCCCCTAGGGTTTTTTTTTGTACAGTGACTGTCATTTAGAATATTTTTTGGTAACTGAAAATTGTTTACAGAATTTTTTTTAAGGGGAAAAATTTTTTTTTATAGTTTTTTCATTTTTATCATTTTGGGTTTTTTTTCAAGTGTGAAACAAACAAACACCCCTCCTCCCTCATTTTTTTAAAAGGGATTTTTTTTTCAACCCTGTAGATGTGTTAAATCGTCCCCCACACCCCATAAGTTTAAAACAAAGTCCAATCAATTCCCAAAAACAAAAAATTTTTAGTTGAGAAGACAAATTTTCCCTCCTGGGTTTTTTTTAGACTGATTTAGCCAAACAATTCAAAAGGTTTTTAATTTTTTTCCCCCAAATCCTTCTTCCCTTGATTAGGGGCAGACTTCCCCCCGGAGATCAAATGATGCGACCCCATAGTGGGCTCCAGCCCCCAAAAAATTTTTAAGCCTCAAATTGTGCAAATTTGGGTCCACCCCCGGAAACCCCCCCTTTTTTGACACACTTAACCTCACGAAATCACCTTTTTCAAAATCCCGATTTTTTAGAGGGAAATTTGGGAAACTCTCCTGATTGCCCCCCAAAGGTGAAAGCCCCGGCTGGGCCCTCACCATCTGTTAAAAACGGAGGGCCAGCTGCCCAAATTTCAGGGGGTGCGGTGGGGAGGGCCAGGCTAGCGTCCCGGGCATCTATTTAAAAACAGTCCAGAAACCAGGGCCGGAAAAAGGGGGGGGGGGTTTCATTGGTGCGGTGGGGAGCCCAGGCGGCGTCCTCACTAATTTAAAACGGTTTAAAAAAGCCCTTTTGAAACCCGCAATGAAAAAATCCGGGGTGAAGCCCGAGTGCGGAAGCGGAAGGTGAGGTAAGACCTCCAGCTTCCTCAGTTTCACAGTCCCAAAACCTGTGTAGTGCTTGCCCCCCCGTATGATGCGGGCCAATTGGGGCTTCACTTGGAAATACTGGTGGTTAACGCTCCCCCGTTTTCCCCCAGGGGCCCTTTTTCTTGGCATAACTTTTTCTCATTTTACTCAACGTGCTGGAGGAAATTGTCCCCCTTTACTACATTGTTTCTCTGCCCGTGACTCCATACTCATGTCACTCTGAATAACCTACACCCTGGTCAAGTTTTCCCTGTACCTCCCTTGGTACAATTCATAGAATTTTTTTACCACTATTTTGTACATTGCCAGTTTTTTTAGTATTTATTTCTAGAAAAACACATTTTTTTAAAATAGGATGAAAATCCCACCATGTCTTTGTTTCTCTTTTATTAATTGTATTAAATAGGTATTGTCTAATACAGGGAATGCTAGCTATGTTTAAGATCTTGCAAAAACAAGTCATTTTGTAATATTGTCCATAACAGTGTCCTAACCCTATTCCTGTTTATGACAGCACCATCACCCTTGAGCCACTCTTGACAATTGTGAAGAACAAATGTCTGTTAGAAACCACATTTTTTACAATAGAACCTGTAGTCTGTAACGGCGGGGTAGTGGATCCGCTGGACCACTGCAAGCGATGATAGTTAAGCCACTCCAGGGAATGGAATCTAAGTAGCCCCTCGGTTTTCCACCAGAGCCTAGCCCGCAAAGCGCGATGGACTGTTGCTGCGGCGTGAGGCTACAAGGTCGTCCCCCCTGAACGTGACTTGCTTGCGATGGCACCGAGGTGCACGTGGGTAAGCAGAGTCGTAGTCTGAGAATCGTAGTCTGGGCAGGCAGAGGTCAGGAACCAGGCGCAAATGGGTTCGGGGTCTAGACAAGGCAGGAAGGTCAGGGGCAGGCGGCAGAGGTTCGGAGTCCGAGAAACGAAGCAAGAGGTCTGGTACACGTAGGGCGAGAATACACTTAGGAAACGCTTTTACAACGCATAGATGCAACATAGATCCACAAGGAGTGATTTGTGGACCGCGTGTCCATTAAAATAGAGGAAGCGCCCCGCAAATACCAATTATCGGGAGCTGGCCCATTAAATCCCGAGAACGAGCGCTCGGCGCCTTTGGAATCGGGCACAGCGCGCCTCGGCCGACAGAGGGCGTGACGGCACAGGAGCGAGGTCAGGTGAGTCCCCCGAGTACCCAGCAGGAGCGGACCCCCATCGTCGTCCCGCGCCAGCGCGCAACCCAAACCCGGTGGGCAGACCGGGGGCGGCACGGGTCGCCCGCGTCCTGCGGAGCCGAGGACAGGGCAGGCCGTGACATATGTCTAGCTGCATTTCACAGCAAAAATGTCCCCCCAAAAAATTCAAAACATACCCGATGAGCCACTTTTAGACAATTGATGAGAACAAATGTCCTGTTAGAAAACATCATTTTTTTTATAATAGGACCTGGTAGTATAAGCTGCATGTTCACAGCAAAATGCCCCAAAAATTCAAACATGACCTTGAGCCATTTTGGAAAATTGTGAAGAACAAATGTCTATTAGAAACAACATTTTTTTAAAAATGGGCCCTGTAGTTTTTGCTGCTTTTCAAAGCGCATGACCCAAAAAATTTTAAAAATGATTTCTCAGAACACGTTAAAAATTGTGAGGGAAAAAATGCCACTTAGAACCCCATTTCTGTTCCAAAAGGGACCAGATTATTGCTGTATCTCACAGCAACAGCCCCAAAAAAAAATTATAAATATGACTTTCAGCCATGTTAAAAATTGTAGGCAACTACCCCAAACCATTTGAAAATGCAAAAAATTTTCAAAAGATGAAGTAAAAAGGGAAATTTGGGTTTTTTGTCAGAAACCTTGGGTCTTTTACAGTCTCCTCACAGCAAAACCACAAAAAGAACTTTTGGGGAATGAAAAAAAATTCAGTAAAAATGCTTTTTAAAAAAACATTTTTCAAGAGGACCTTTCTTTTTAAAGAGGAATGTGAAGTAGCCGGCAACTAATCGTTGACCCGGAAATTTGGGGGGCCACAAACTCATAAAGGATTCATCCTTTATTATTTTGAGAAAATCAAGATCCCTTATCTTTTGGAAACCGGATGCGTTTGTCTGTAAGACTCCTCCATTTGGCTAAAGGGCCCGCTCAGATATGACGCTGGCTGCGGGGGGACAACACCTCTATGGCTGGCGAGCGAGCTCGGGCCATTCGTCCATTTTGGTCCCAGAAGGCTTTTGGGTCCGGGAACACTAAAAAAAACATGGGTTTTTTGGAACGCAGATAGCGTGCCCCCTGATCTAAGCGGTCTCTGTGTTTGGTTGTGCCCGCATTGCAGCGGGTGAGGGGGTAAAAAAAGATTGCCAGGGGGTCACCCATTAGTTTCTCCACCTTGCCTCTGCCGCTAGGGCTACTTCCCCCTTACGCTTCACGTCGTGATGTTTTCCACGGTGAATTTGAAGAACGTGAATCAACGCAAAGAGTCTCCAGTTGATCAATCAAAGGCCCCCATTTTGCTTTTTACTCTCATTGGGGGGTGGAAGGAAAGTGCTGATTTTTTTTGTCCCGGGGACCCCAGGGGGTGGCCCCCCCAGAACGTTGTTTTTTTTTAATCCCTTATGCGAGGATCATGTTGGGGAAAATGGAGCCCAAGCCCTATGTGGAGGGGAGCTTTGATTTCCCAACCTCGGGTCGGGGGGGGCACTAGCAAACTGATCTTCCTCACTTCCTCCCCCCCTAAAATTCCGCCACTCTTTTCAAGGGGGGACGTCGAAACGTGGGTGTCTGGGAAAACCTCCTCCGCTTCCTCCCCCGCTTCAACACAGCCTGCTTGCCTCAGATGATGCCCCCCTGAGAGCGATCCCCGCCTCCCTGTCCGGGCCCCCCAAAACCCACTGCCTAATGAAGACCGATAAAATTGAGAAACTGTGGGGGCCTTGTGGATTGACGGAGAAAAAGGGCCCCCTGTCCGCATATGGTCCGTCTCCCCCCTCCGCGTGGTGGGACCTGATTTTTTCAGAAGTTTTCCAACGATCTTTTCCCAGAACTAAGATCCCCACAATGGCATCTAAACAGGGCATCGTCCGACTGACCATTTTGGTGGTTTTCTTAAAAAATGGAAAAGGAGGGCAGAGCTCTTTCACCTGCCCCCACTCTCATGCTAAAACACCCCTGGGTCTGCCCCTGCTTGTCGGGCCATGTTCATTCGTATGCTTATGGCATTCGCTGCCCCACAATCGGTAGCAGTGGGGGGGGAAATTTCCCAGCGTTTTTTGCCACGCAAAATGAACGGTTGAGGGGGAGGCGAGCTGCGTGCAACGGCACCCCGGGGACGAAGCAGGGCAAAGGGCGGAATTTGGAACTCAGACCTCGGCCTTTCTTCAGCGGGCAGTCCAGACCCGGATAGCCTTTAAAATTTCTGGACGACGAGGTTCAACATGGGCCAGGCAAGGGATGTGCTCCAGCCTACCGATTTTTTAAAGGGGGGCCAAGGATTTCCCCCTTATCCACCTACCTTTCTGGCACAAGGTTCTTTTCACCCAAAACCTGTCCGGGTCCCCTTTGGGAGAGACGTCCACAGCTCCGACCGTGTGTGGGGCGCTCCAAGACAAAATTAATTTTTCAACGGCCTGATTTTTCGGGCCCGTTGCCACCAGGGGATTTTGGGGGGGAAAAACCCTGCAAAACCCTCCCCTGCGGTTTTTAAGAGCGGCGCCGAGCCCGAGAGCCACCGTCACGACCCGAGACACCCCCAGCTCACCCATGAGTTGTCACAGAGATATAGCGGGGCCCTTGGCCGTATTACATCCATGTTCGGTGGTGAGTGGACTTTTTTTCCGGGCACAGATGCAGGCAATCCTTAAAAATTTTAGATGACCCGTGGTGGCCAGGGCGGAACGGCTTTTTTGGCAAAGAAAAAGCCTGCCGGCATTTATTTTTGGGCAGGGGAAGGGGCCCTACGTGGCGGAACCCATCTTTCCACCAAAGGGGAAATGAAAATTTCCCCAAGGCCAAAAGCCTGGCAATGCCGCATTCTGGGTTTTGGCTTTGGGATGGTTTTGGGGTTAAAGTGTTTTTTTTTGCTCCCCAAACCTGGAAGACAGAAGGCTTTTGCAGATGGGGGCTGTACCGTGCAGGTTGTCAAACTGGGCGGAAAGGGGAAGGGGTAGGATGGGTCTCGGGGGTGTGGTGGGGACTCGGGGGCCGTGGAGGCTGAAACGGAAGCTGATCCCTGATCTGACTCTGAGAGACTGGGGGGGTGAGGGAACCCTTGGTGGTGGCGGAGGGGGGGGGAGGGAGACAGAGGGTGTGCAGTGGTTGGAGGCCCCGGGGGCGGTCTGGCCCTTTTTTGGCCCCGTGTTGCCTCCATTTCAACTTTGCTTGGTGAGTGAATAAAATTTTTGGTGGTGGTTAAACCCTAAGAAAATTTTGCCCCTTCTTTTGGTTTTTCGGCAAAGGCGGGGGATAGACATCGTGGTGAATCAGAGGGGTTGCTCAAAGAAGGGCCCCGGCTTGAAGGGGGCCCCGACCTTTTTACGGCGATAAGAGGAGCGGGGTTTTTTCGCTGACCCGTGGTGGCGGAATATATCGCGGACTTCTGCGACCGCCCTCTCCCTTTTTTGGGCGGGACCCTATTGACACTACCCCATCGTCTTCCTCCCCGTCCAGGGATGAAGCGTTTGAAAGCAATTTTTGCGGAAAGCCACGATGATCGCAAATTTGCACACCATCTCATCATCATCAACACAGGGATTGGTTGTCCCGCTTTTTCTGATCCCAAAACTGCGGGGTACAAAAAAGGGGCCGCAAGGCGTTTTCCCCACCGCCCGGGATTTTTGCCATTTTACCCGGGTTTTCCCTTTTCCTTCTCTGGGGATCAGTAATGGGCTCCAGGCGAGAAAATTCATCCCCTTTGGCCTCTTGATCTTTTTAACATCCTTTGACCCCCAACCCATTTTTTGTCATCAAGAGGTCTTCAGAAAATGGATTATCCACAGTGGTGGTACACGAGTTGACATTTTGGGGGGCCTTCGCTTCATTTGGACGGATTGAGATGCTGATGCACATTTTTGGCCGTGATGGGGGGAGAGGGGTAAAACTGCTGGATGCAGGTTTTCATTAAACCCCTGAAAGAACAGATTGGGCGACGCTTTGTTACTGAAATTTTAAGGGGGCCCCGACCAGCAAAGACAGGCTGAATCCCCGCAACGAGATCCGTGGCATGCGTTTTTTGTCGCCAGCACTGGAAAAAGGACCTACTCTCTACCTCTACCTCCTGTCCTACCCCCCTTTTTGCCGTTACCCCCTGAATTTTTTGCTCCATGTTCAGAAAGATAAGAATTTGAGAAAAGGGATTGAAGAGTATTTGGGAAAATTCTTTTTAAAAGACAGCAAATCACAGCTATTCTCAAATCCTCAAAAAAAAAAAAATTTTTTGGATTGAATTTTAAGTGCTAGTCCCTGTAAACAAAGCTTGATGACCAAAAGTGAAAAA